>JBAGKK010491624.1:0-59803 GCA_037177015.1 Euceroptres primus
CACTTTAGTGGTTCACAATCCACTGAACTCGCCAATAAGACAACGAGCTAAGAGAACGAGGATTTCAGCCTGTTACATTAACCTAACCTAACCTATTGTCTTTGAGCGCCACTTTCAAAAAAAAAAGTTTCAACGGTCGATGGAAAAGCATTGACGTATAAAATAAAATTCTGGATTATCCTTATTTGCAGAATTAAAACTTAACTTTTTTAAATGATAGAACTTAAAGGTTAGGAAATACATTGTTTTATCACTATTTTTATTCTATTCCTATTTCAGTTAAAAAAATTCGAATCTTTTTTTAGTCACGAAGTTTTTATCTTTGGTTTTATAGTGTGCAAATATTCTGCCAATTTGAATTTTTCTGAAATATACAATTTATTTTCGAATTTGCTAAGTGTTTTGATTTATATTTTATTGTTTAAAGTTAAAGAGTTGCAGAGGAATAAACAAGGCAGTTTGCATAAACATAAATATCTATTTGTTATTTTTCAAGAACCTTCTCTAGTTTTCTTTTCTCACAAATATTTTTGTAATTTTGAAAATTTATGTTAAAAAAGTAAATTAAAATCAAGAAAATAATAATTTTGAATATAAAGAAAAATTAGTTTAGAAATAAAATTACTCCAAAATGGTTAGTTAAAACAATTAATTAAGTAATAATTTACCGATTAGAAATTACAATTTAAATAATTAATTAAAGTTATTTTCAGTTATTATGTATCTATTATTAAATAAATTAAAATATGAATTTCAAAAACTACAGTTTCCGAGAAATTGATGCAAAAAAAACTGCTATATTTTTTTCTAAAAATAAAAAGAATAAAACAGTTGTTCAAAAAACGATCACGGTTTTATTAATTACTTCTCACTCATGGGTTTAGTTGACAGTCTAGGGACAATATTCATAGACTGCAACTCCTGAAATAGGAGTTTACAAGCGTAGGGCATTGTAATCGTAGAAACTCCTGCATTTCTTTTGTCTTTATCCTGTTTTGATTCGCAACTACGACAGTGACCACTGTACACCATCAATCCACATCCTTTGCAGACATCCACTTCAAAAGCATCACTCGACAGCATCAATCTCTCAACCAGCAAATTACTCGCACCATAGGCAATCAGACAATCACGTTCCATTTCGCCCAGTCGCAAACCTCCTTCCTTCGATCTTCCCTCCGTTGGCTGTCGGGTCAAAACAGCTCGTGGTCCTCTTGCTCTCGCGTGCATTTTATCTTGCACCATGTGCTTCAGTTTTTGATAATAAACCTAGAAAAATGTTTAATTTACAATATATAAATTCTCAAAGTAGTATAAAAAATAAGAAAACTGGAAAGTAGAAAAAACTTACAGGTCCTGAATAAATGTAAGCTTGCAAAGGTTCTCCGGTTGTTCCAGAATAAAAGAAATCTTTTCCAAGGTAATTGTAACCCTGCCTTGCCAATTCCTCACACACGTCTTTAACTTTGGAACCTCCAAATGCTAAAATCGAAAACTTCCATTAGGTTTCAAATGAAATTTTCAGTGTATTACAAAATTCTTAGAATTACAATTCTATTAAAAAATACCTGTTCCGTAGTGGAATTCTCCCTTCAAAACGCCAGCCTTTCCAGCCAGGATTTCAATCAACTTGCCAACCGTCATCCGAGACGGAAAACCGTGTGGATTCATGATAATATCCGGACAAATTCCCTGATCGTTAAAAGGGAAATCCGCCTGTTCGACAATTAACCCAGTGACTCCCTTCTGACCATGTCGGCTGCTGAATTTGTCCCCGATTTCCGGTCTTCGAGTCTGCCTAAGAAGCACTTTCAACAGGAAGGAATTGTCCTGAAAGCTGGAAATCATGACTTTCTCCACGTAGGAAGAAATCGGTCCTTTGTACACAATTGGAGCTTCCCGATGTTCCACGGGATCCTGAGAACTCGCAGCACCTACGTGCTGATTATTTGTCTCTTTCGGCACCGACTTGTTGATCATGACCTTTCTATTCTCGACCATTTCCCCAGGAGCAACGATGCCATCCATGTCAAGGATGTCGTGTTTGAAAATCGGTTTCTTCGTATTTGCATCAAGCATCGGTCCCTGGATTATATCGAATGTATTATTCGGATATCTCTTCAACAAACATTTGCTGTTTCGGTAAACTAGACATCTTCCAAATCCTCGATCAATCGAGTCCTTATTTATAACAAGAGCGTCTTCTATATCGTATCCACTGTAGGACATCACAGCCACGATTGAGTTTTGACCAGCTGGTAATTTATCGAAATTGATCAATTCGATGGTTCGAGTTTTGACCATTGGAGCCTGAGGATAGACGAGATTGTACATAAGAGTGTCGATTCGATTTCTCTGGTTGTAGCCAATCGTCCCCATCGCTTGTTTTCCCATGGCGCATTGATAAGTATTCCTGGGACTTTGATTGTGATGGGGAAAAGGCACGAGACCGGCACAAACTCCAAGGATTGTGAATGGCTCGATTTCCATATGGGTTGTTTTTAAATTAACTTGGCTTTCGTCAAAGGCAATCAAACTGTCATTCTCTTCATTGACATCCAGGTACTCGATTATTCCTGTAAAAAGGTTTTTAAAGTTTTAATTTAAAGTGTTTTATTCAGGATATTCAAGACGAAATTAATTAGTTAATTAAACCAACCTTCGAATAGAAAATCTTCGAAAGTTCGTAATCCTTGTTCTAGAAGCTTCATGTGCTCATTTTTTAAAAGAGGTTGGCCCTTTTCAACAATTACGTAAGGTCGACACAATCTTCCTCCATCGCAACTTATGTGAATGCACCTGCAAATAAGAAAATAAATCAAAGATTCAAAAAATTCAAATCGGAATAGATTTTATAATTCTTGTAATATTAAGAGAAATATTACCTGAGTTTGTGTTGAGGATAAATGGAAACGAAGCTGCTGATTCTGCCAGTTCGTCTCAGTTTTCTGAAGATGTCAATCAGCCTCTTATGATTTCGCACAACTCCGAGGATTGTACCATTCAGGAAAACCATGTAAACTCCTTTTTGGTAAAGTTCCTCCCCTCCAAGCATTGCTGGCTCCACCACTGCGAGAAGATATGCGATTCTCGCCAAAGGCTCTTCTTCCACTTCCGTCGTAATGTGCGTCATCAAAGCGAGATTTTTCACCAACCCACAACCCTTTAAAAAAAATTTATTTAATTTTTATTTATCTTTTTTAGTTTTTATTGCTTAAAGTTAAAATTAAATTACCTCTCCTTCGGGAGTGTCACTGGGACAAAGCATTCCCCACTGAGAAGCTTGTAAAGATCGCGGGCCCGAGACTTTTCTGCTTTTTTCAAATTGTGAATTCACCCTGGTCATCATTCCCAAAGCAGAAATGTAGGAAAGTCTCGAGAGAACTTGGGTGACACCGTGGCGTTCCATTTTGAAACGTTTGATCGTCCAGTTTCCCTAATTTTTAAATGCGAAATATTTTCAATTTAATGTCTTTAAATTGTTTAAGAATGTAATAATAATCATTAATATTTTAATATTAATTACTAAATTAAAAATTTGATACTGACGGTTGAAATTGCAAAAGCCAAACCGTTGGTGATTTTATCTTGCCGGAAATGCTTTACGATGTCAAATTGTGCAGCCTTTACCTTCGGTATATTTTTATCCGCGATGCTTTTCAGCTAAATCGAATAAAGAATAATAAATATTAGCGACTTTAAATAAATAAAATTTTCTTCGGTTAATTAAAATTATTATACAGGTTCGAGGAATTTTCTCACCTCCCAGTTGAATCTTTTGAGAGTATCCTCAAACATTAAAGCAAGCAAAGAGCCTGCCAATTCCAATCGTTTATTTCCGTAATAATCTCTGTCATCCAATAAACTGCGATCGTTCTGGGCCATAATTACTTTTCGAACCATTAACGCCAGGTGGACTGCTTTCAATTTGAAACTGAAGTTAACGACCTGCGGAGAAAATATTAGGTAGATTCAAATAATTAAGAAGCCTTTTAGACTATTAATTAATCAATTAATTAATTAAACTTACAGGAACGTGGGATAAAAGATTCGTTGCTAGAATGTCCTTCATTTCATCGTAGACATTTGATCTCACAACGTTGAACCTCTTTTGCTTTCGTTTCCCACTCAGGTATCTGGAAAGTTATATTAAATACATAATAAATAAATACAACAAATACAATAAATAAAAAAATAAATATTAAATTAAATTTAAACAGCAATATTATTTTTTTACTCTAAAGCTTCTTTCTGTGTTCTGATATTCATGCATTCATCCAAACTGGCAATCAGTTTTTCGCTGATGTTGTCTTCAGCGCCAATTAATTGCACGATTTCTTGATCACACTGAAATCCCAAGGCATTAAAAACAGCCACAATAGGAACGTCCTGTAGAATTTAAATTGTTGAAATCAAATTGTTAATTAATTGACAAACAAACAAACGAAATGTTGGAACTTACGTCTGAGAAAATATTCAGCCTCACATAATATTTTCCGCCTTTTCCAATCACGTTAGTCCTCGTCTTTCTCTCGTGAGTTACACTGTTGCAAATTGCAACAATACAATTTTTGCTGTCTTCCTCGAGCAAAATTCGATTCCTGAGCATCTGTTCCTGGATCAAAATCACCTTTTCCTGTCCATTGACAATAAAATAACCGCCAGGGTCATGAGGACATTCTTTTAATTGTGCGAGTTCGTAATGAGATTTGTTTGCAAGGACGCAGTTTGAACTTCTAAGCATGATCGGCATTCGGCCAAGTAGTAAATTTTTTCTAATTATTGTATCATGACCTTTAGTATATTGAATATCGACCGTGATTGGGGCGGAATAATTAAGATCTCGAAGGCGACAATCCATTGGAGTCGAGGGTCGAGATCCGTTGTATGCGTCGTCTATGTCTGGAGTTCCCACGTAAACGCTTAAATATCTATAATTTTTTTTAAATCAATAAAGAATATTGAATTCTAACTACAAACGATTTTCATCCGCAGTAAAATTTCAAGTATTAAAATGATTGATATTCTCATAAAATTAACAACACTTTTCCAATATTAATTAGTTGCAACTACGAATTTCCAGAAGGAAATTAAAAATGAATTTTCAAACATGAAAATCCTTACTTCATGTAAAAATCCGGATCGGCATCGCAGAAAACCATTTCATTCGCCTGGACGATTTTTTTCACTTCCACATTGATGAAGTAATTAAATGAGTCGATGTGTTGCCTAACTAAACCTTTTCCTTTCAAAAAAGCCGGTACTAATTTCCACTTGTCCTAAAATTCACAAAAAAATTGACAAAAACAAAAATTAAATCGTTTATTTACGAAAAGAATTATTTGGAATTTTCTCAAGTTTTATCATTAACGTGCTTTTCAATTTTTTTAAATAATTATAAATAATGAAGGAGTCTTGTCGAAAGTTGGATTAATAATTTTTGAAGGCCTATAACAATTAAAAATGATGTTTTTTTGATTATTTCGAATCTTTCAAATGTTTAAAAGTGTATATAACCTAAAAATTAATACTTACCGGAATTGGTGGAATTTGGACGGCTTTATAATATTTTTCCTTGGCTTTTTCAGCCTCAGAAAGCTGATTCTTCATGTCTCCCATTTCGTATATCAATTATCACACATTAATCAATCACTCTAATATATTTAATTATAAATTCAACAAATTCAACACTTTAATCATTTTAATCGCACACGTGTTTGATGTCAAAAAGATGAAATGTTTTGATTTTATTGCGCAGCGCCGGTCGCGCAGCCACCAAGAAGCGCGGAAAAATTCAAATTTAAGGATTTTGATTGGATAAATTGTTTATAATAATTCATTAGAAAACATTACAAATTGGAATCGAATTCTAAATTGAAAACTTGAAAATTGGAAAACAGTTTAAATTTGATTAACTCAGAATTTTAAAAGTCTTTAAATTCAATGCAATTCAAAATTTAAATTTAAAACTTTAAAATTTTAAATTTAAAAACCTTTCAATTCGAAAATATTTTTTTACTTATAAATCCAAATTCGAAATGAGTACTACAAAGAATGTTTTAAAAGTAAATTCGTAAATTCGTAGGTCTTAAAATTTAGAAACAATTCATATTTGAAACCATTTTAGTTGCATAAAATCAGATAATAATTTCAATTTGTGTATTACCAAAATTATTATCTGATTTTATGCAACTAACAAAAAGCAGGTGGTCTCATAATTCTGACCGATACTGTAACTGACAATTGATTTTATTTTTAACCCTTTTCTTGATGGATGAGTGTAAATTAATTTTTTTAAAGAATTTCCAAAATATATTCCTTTTTGTACGACTAAAAACCGTTTCCAAAATATATTCTTTTTTGTACGACTCAAAACCATTCTTTATCGAAAAATGAATTTTCTGAATAGTGCCAAAGTCTTAAACAAAATGTAATTTTCAAATTCAAGTAGATTTCGCGCTATCTGATTAGAATCAATCAAAGTTCCTTGTCTTGATTGATTAACCTTTACAGCCATAGGTTGCTAATTTAAGTATTCTTATCTCCATCTCTTTTTTTCTTCTCTCTCTTTCTCTTTCTCTCTTTCACTTCGATTTAAACTCATTAATCGAAGTGCTGTCTAAGTAATTGGACCAGAAGCAGAAAAGTCGGATAGGAATTAATTGGAGGAGAAATTTTTTAATCACGTCTGCTGAAGAAAAAAAAATCCAAAACGGATCATCCGAGGAAAATGACCCTAAGGTTTACCTTAGGGCGATACTATGAGACCTATGTGAGTACCGGAAGTCACCGGAAACAATCGAATGCCTCGACCCATTCAGAGTGACAATCGATAAAAAAAATAAAAAATAAAAAAACAATAACATTTCTTTATTTTTTCACTTCAGTGAATCTTTTTTTCATCATATAGAATTAATATTTGAAACAAATTAAAATTTTTAATAAAAAAATAAAAATTAGACACGAATCTAAATTAGAAACGAGTGTCGAAAAAATTTTTTGAATTGTAGGCAATCCAAATTGAAAGGGAATTTTAATTTTTAAAATTTTTAACTAAAAGGCCATTCAAATTGACAACGAATACAAATTTGAAAAACTTGAAATTCAATTTGATAACTAAAATCGAAAGAAAGCCTTAAATTTGAAACATAAATCGAAAAATTCTTAAAAAATCATAATTGGATGCAAGTTTAAATTCGAAGTAAGTAAAACCGAAACTGAAAAGGAAGTTGAATTTAAAAGCCTTTAGGAATTCAAATTTGTAAAGCTTATTAACAATCAAGGAATCAAATTAAATAGTTTTTAACAAATAAAAATTGGACATGAATTGAAACTATAGAAACAAGTACCAAAAAAATATAAATTATATGAATTATCTAATATTTAATTGTAACTCCGAAAAAATAATAATAAATAAACAAATAATAATAATTATTCATTTGATTTAAAAGAATAAAAATTTACCTAGGAAAATAAATAAGTAGAAATTTTGATTAAGAAATGGAAGAAAACTAATTGCACCCTCTTCTCCAATATCTGATGACGTTTGATTGACAGTCAATTGAAAGTGACACCTCGTTTCTTTTTAAGATCGATCTCAGCTTGGACACGGGTCGTGCGACTAGAGAAAGTTTAAATTAACTTTTTCCTCAGCTCTAAATTTAAACAGCTCGCAAACCAGAAGGGTTTCATTTCAAATCAGGATCCTAGTATTTTTTATTTTTAAATTTAAAATCAAATTTAATCTTAAAAGCCTCTAGGAAAAAATTAATTACAAATTTTTAATTTAAAATAAGTTTTGGCTTTTATACAAATTTATTTCCAAAATTCAATTGACTTTTTCAGTTTAAAAATATTTTCTTATCTAATTTCCGATTTCAATGTTTCTTCTCTAATTTAAGATTTCAAGGTTTCTTCTCTAATAATCAAAAAAATTAAATCCAATGGCAATCCAATTTTGAAATCCCTGAAATTCATAATTAAAGGGTATATTTTTGAAAATCCAAATTGAAATCGAATTCAAATTGAAAAACTATGAAAATAGAAAGGATCGAAACCTGATACCAATGTAAATTTTCTAACAAATTAAAATTGGAAAAGGAATTCAAAGTTCGGAACAGAAATTTGTAAATTCAAGTTGAAGAATTCAAAGTTGAAGGTCTTGAAAGTATTTTTCGCAAAGGGGATAAAATTGCAAATTCCAGGAAATGGTTTTGGGGGAAATTGTGATTGACAGTCAACTAACTTAAAGAATTAATTAAATAATTGAGTTTTATAAATTTATCTGAAGTTGAACAAAGAAGGTTTAAATAAACTTTTGGAACAAAAATAATATTTTTCGTAATGGCAATAAAATTGCAAATTACAGGAAATGGTTTTGAGGACAGTCGTGATTGACAGACAATTGGCTTGAAGAATTAATTAAATAATTAACACGATTATAACAAATTTATCTGGAGGTAAAATAAGGTAATAAAATTGAAATTGATTTTTGGGGTAAAATCAACATTTTTTGCAGTGGGAATAAAATTGAAAAATGCAGAAAAAGGGTTTTGAGGATACAGAAAAGTCGTGATTGACAATCAATTGACTTGAAGAATAAATAAATTATTTGACACGATTATAAGAAATTTATCTGGTGGTAAATAAGTAAGGTAACAAAGTTGAAATTAACTTTTGGAGTAAAAACAACATTTCTTGCAGTCAGAATGAAATTGAAAATTGTGGAAAATGGTTTTGAGGAAAGTCGTGGGAGGTTCGTTTTGATTCTATATGGGGATATAAATGAGTGCAGGTCGTAACCAGAACAATAGTACGAATGCCAATTGGAAATGAGGCCAGAATGGCACTACTGAGCCGAGTCAGTTGGGCAACGAGCTTGCGGCTAAAGCCTGTCAAAGTTAAAGCTCCCAGAACAGTGATCGTTTCTATTTCGCCGATTACAGTCACGAATTTTCAATTGAGAATTCGTCTCGAGTTTCTCACCCCTATCAGTGTCTCAAAACTTCATTTTTATTATTATTTAAATTTTTTAATTTAAAAATAAGTTGGGCTTAAAGTTGGGTTTAATCTTAAAAATAAGATAGAATATTAGATTTTAAATATAAAAAATTCTAATTTACAATCTTTTAAATCAAGTTATTTGTTATTATTTCGGATAATTATTAAAAAAATTAATTAATTAATTAATTATAAAGAGAAAACGACTTTTTGAGGGGAGAATAATTAATTAGATTATGACGAGAAGGCAAACGTTGGTCGTGAAGTTACGAAGACCGTGTAAAAATCAACCGTGGGGTATAAGCATCGCCGGGGGTGCTGATTTAGGAACACCGATCATCGTCACCCGAGTGAGTTTTTTTTTTATTTATAAGAAAAAGTTTTTGGCGTTTGAAATTAAGAAGCTGATTTTTAATTTGGATTTTTAAATTGAAATAATGTATTGAAATTTGACTGGTTGCAAATATATAATATTTTAAAATGCAAGGGCTTGAATTATTGGAGCTTTTTAATTTTTAGAGCCTCTAAGCGTTTTGAATTTTAGGAGCTTTGAAATCAAAATCAACATAATTTTAACTCATCGAATTTAGAGTGCCTTTAATTTATTAATTATTATTGAGAGCTTTCAGAAATCTGAACCTTCAGATTTCTGAATCGTTTATAATTTATGAAGCCTCAAATTTGGAGAGAACCAATTTCCAACTCATCATATTTGGGAGATGTATTAATTCTTATCAAGATCTAAAATTTTGAAAGCTTTCAATTTTTAATAACATAAAATATGAGAACTATTGGTATTGACTCAAATTTTGAGAAATTTTCGACGATTTAAATTTGGACAGGTTTCAATTTTGAGCTGCTTTAAACCTTAAAACCTTTTTGATAATTCTAAATCCCTCGAGTTTTCAGCTTTTACTTAAATAAAAATAAATCTGGCAAACAATTGAAATCAATTTTCTTAAATAAATGAAAAATAAATTTTTATTTCATTTTTCAGTCGGAGAACGAAGACCTCCAGAAGGGTGACGTGATCAAGAAAATTGACGAGTACGATGTTCGGGACCTGAGACATGTAGACGCCCAGAATCTGCTCCAAATTTCAGAGTCTGTAAGACTTGTCATCGAAAGGTCTGATCCGCCGAGAGAAACTTCATCTCGCAATCATTCATCGCGATCTTCGATTTTCAAATCAATCATTGACGACAGGGCTGCGGTTATTAGTTTGTCAGAATAAGACAATATTTAATTTTAATTAACAATTATTAATAATTAATCAGAGTGACTTCTTTTCTATCGCTCAGCTCTTTCCTCTCTATCAACTGTCGCAAAAGCCCTTTTTAAAATTCATTTACACTCCAAAATTCTATTAAATTAAGTAGCCAAAAAAAAATTATAATAATTTTTTCCTTGATGGTGATAAATAAAAAAATTATTTCTATAATTTATCTTTTAATAATTTATTATATTCATCAATGCTTCATTATTATATTTACCAAATGACTATTAATTAACTATTCTCCACTGATATTTTGTACTTCTATTCTTATTTTATTTCTAATTTATACAATATTTTCTAAGAGAGTGCAAATGAATAAATAAGATAATTTTTTGACGCTTAAGCCCTTTTCGCAATGCTTGTTAAATAATCGAGAGGACCGAAAAAAAACGATCACCTCGATGTCTCGGCAACTGACTCTTTGCAGATTCTTCGCGTACTCATTCTAAAAAAAAATTTGAGAAAAATTTGATTAATTATTAATTAAATTTTCCTCGATTTACGATCGTGCAGACAAAAATTACGAGAGGAGCCAAAAATACTACCAAAAAGTCCAATTCCACCGCCAACCCCGATTGAAGACGATTTTTCTACCCACTCGAGTCCTGATCATTTTAATCCAGCGAGAGAACATCTCGACGAGATTCGAGAAGAGAGGATCTACCTGTCTCAGGTATATTTTCAATTATCGTTTTCAGAAAATCAAAAAAATTGTATTAAAATCAAAATATCGAAAATTTTTATTTACATCCAAAAAGGAAATTCAAATTAAATTCTCGAAAACGCTTCTAAGTTTATAAAATCAAATTGGAAACGAATTCCAAGTGGTAAAGGATCTAAATTGGAGTAAATAAAATTTTGGCATCAAGCATACACATTGGATTTTTCATAACAAATTGGAAAAAGGATTAATTGAAAAATTATCCAAATTAGAAAAGGATTCCAGTTGGAAAAATTTCCCAAATTAGAGATGAATCCAATTTGGAAAAGAACCCACATTGGGAAAGGATTCAACCTGGATAATTATTCAATTTAGAAATTTATCCAAACTCGAAAAGGATCCTAAATGGAAAATGAACCAATTGCGGAAATGATCAAAATTTGGAAAATGACCAAGTTGGAAAAGAAGCCAAATTGGAGAAGGTTTCCAATTGAAAAATTTTCCAAATTAAAAATGAATCTATGAAAAATGACCCCATTGGAAAATAGTCCAAATTGAAAAAGGATCCAAAAATATCCATTGTATAAAAAAAATCCATTGGAAAAAACTCCAAGTTGGAGAGGAATTTAAAGCAAAATATCCACACAAAGGATCTAAATTATTATTTACCGTTACTACTTATTATAAATTAAAGATTGATGTTAATTTGCACATATTTGTTTTCAATTAAAAAATCGATAATAATAATAAGAAAACAATCGATATCGGTTTAGGGACCAGTGAAGTTTGAGAATATATTTTTCTTGGCAAGTAAGGTGCCGGAAAATCCACATGGAGGCAGTCTGTAAGCTATAAATATCACTTTTGCATCGAAACCACCGCCTCGATTCGATACTCCTCGATTCTTGACGACTGAGGGACACAAAATGCACTTTATCTTGCAGTCTTAAAATTAATGGACCTATATTAATCCCGGCTCAATTTTTCTATCGCGAGAGTTTGATTATCAGTAAATATATTTTCCTGGAAAAGTTTGTTTTTCAAAACACCAAAACAAACAAGCCTATTAATAAAAAAAAAAAAATAAAGCTGAGAGGCTTTAATTTCCTTGGTTTATCTTTCAGATTGAATTTAATTGAAAATAATGATTTTTCAAGCAATATTGTTTAAAAAACTACTCAAATTCGAAGATCTTTCAGCAGTGGAGAATCTGAAACAAAAAAAAATCAGTTCGTTTTTTTCAATTGCAAAATATTTGAAAATTTGACATTTTAAACCAATGCTTTCAAATTTTATAAAGATTTGAAATTTGAAACTTTTATTTAACGCTCAGGGAAATTGGAACTTATGCCAAAAGTAGTGATGAAAGGGAAAGCTCTGCCAAAGAAAATAATTCTTATCAAATTATGTTGTAATTTAATCTTCACCTGCATAATTTCCTTCTGAGAATTTATTTAAATAAAAAAAATAGAATTCTACTTTTTTTAAATTAAATTTTTATTTCTTCATTTTTAATTTTTTTAAAATAATACTAACAGTAGGAAGATTACTTTTTAAAGCCCTCTTAGGTTAAATATCATCGGAATTAACAATCTAAGAAAAGAAAATAAATAAAAAGAGCCGAGTGTTTATGTCCGGAAAATTTTCATCCGTCGGAGCAGAGAAATCTGCTCGATAACCTTGACAGTCGTCGGGAAATAGCTCGTTTTGCTTTTCAGAAACATATAGGTGATGACGTTGCCAAAATAAATAGTAACTTAAAACCTTGAGCTGTTTTAGTTTTTTGGAATTTCATTTTTTTCCATTCGAGCCAAAAATATTTTCATTTGGCAGTATTTTTCTGATTCAATGAAAGTTAATAATTAATCTAAATCTATCATAAATAATTATTTTATACCAGAAAGTAATTTGGAAGTTAATTAAAATTTCTCGGATTCTCAGTGGATTCTAATACAAATTGGAAAAGGATTTCAATTGGAAAACAATTTAGTTTGAAACGAATCTAAATTGGCAAAAGATCCTAATTGGACAGAGGAGTCAAAATTTGAGACGAATCCTAATTGAAAAAGGATACAAAATTAAAACTAATCCAAAATAAAAGTGGATTCTAATTGGAAAATGTTTCAAATTAGAAATTGAATAAAATTGGAATTGAATTTTAATTAGAATATAGCATTCATATTATAGAAACGAGTGGAACGAGTGGAACATATTATAGAAACGAATTGGAAATTGATCCCTACTGGAAAATTATCTCAACTGAAGAAGGATTTACTTTGAACACGAAAGTGAATTGCAAATAGATCCAAAATCTACGCGAGTAATAAATAAATAACATAAATGAATAATAAATAAAATAAATAAGTTACATAAATAAATAATAAATAAAATAAATAAATAAATAACCAAATTGTAAAAAGATAACAATTGGAAAATGATCCAATATGGAAATGGATTCTAATTGGAAAATGATACAAAGTGGAAAAGGATTCCAATTGATAAATTGTCCAAAGAGGAAAATAATTTCAATTTGAAAATTGACCAAAGTGAAAAAGGATTTCAATTGGGAAATTGTCAAAGGTGGAAAAGAATTCAAATTGAGAAATTGTTCATGGTAGAAAAGGTTTCTATTTGGAAAATTATCCAAAGTGGAAAAGGATTCCAATTGGGAAATTGTCCAAGGAGGAAAAGAATTTCAACTTGGAAATTGGCCAAAGTGAAAAAGGATTCCAATTGGGAAATTCACCATTGTGGTAAAAGATTTCAATTTGGAAATTTTCCTTGATGGAACAGGATTTCAGTTGGAAAATTATCCAAAGTGGAAAAGAATTCCAATTGGAAAAATATCCAAAATGGAAATAAAAGACTCTAATCGGGAAATTGACCAAGGTGGAAAAGGATTCCAATTAGGAAATTGTCCAAGGTGGAAAACGATTCCAATTGATAAATTGTCAATGGTGTGAAAGGATTTCAATTGAAAATTTATCCTAAGAGGTAAATAATTTCAAAGTGGAAAATGGTTTAAAGTGGAAAAGGACTCAAAAATTGGGATATTGTCCAAAATGGAAAAGGATTCAAATTGGAAAGTTATCCCAAGTGGAAAAGGATTCCAAATGGAAAATTATCTAAGGAGGAAAAGGATTCCAATTATAAAATGGTCTAAAAAGTGAAAAAGGATTCCAATTGGAAGATTGTCCAAGGTAGAAAACGATTCCAATTGGGAAATTGTCCACGGTATGGAAAAGGATTTCAATTGGAAATAAAATATCCAAATTAGAAAAGGTTCTTATTTTGGAATGGAATCAATTCTTTGACCCTTGGAATTAATAATTTTTTTAAAAATATCATTAACTGACTATTCTCGAATACAAAGATGCTTAAAAGCTTTTTGAAAACCTGGCCGGAAATTCTGTGCTTCTGACGATTCGGGGGGCATCTTTGACATTTAGATTTCAAGTTTTGTATATAGAAAATCGTGAGATCAAGAGTAAAACGTAGGAGTTGGGAGATATTGAGGTCCTTGCTTTAGTCTCTCGTTTGCTCGAACTTGGTCGAGCCACTTGGAAATTGCCAGAGTTAGTTCCGCCCGCGCGTCGAGCCAGTGCGTTACTCAAAATTTATATCGAGAGCGAATATCAAAAACCCAACGTTTTTTAAATAAATTTTCGAAAAATTGTGTTTTTGGGCTCCGAATTTTTTTTTTGGAAAATGCCCGCTTATACTTATCGATACACTGTAGAGCGGCCACCCAGAGAGGAGGAATCAGCCGTTTATTGGGTACGAGTTAATTTTAAAAAAATTTAATAACAATGTGACGTGAGAGGTGAATTAATTAAAATTCAGTGAGGTATTCAATTTAGTGATATTTTAAGAAAATGTGTTAATTATCCAGTGAAAATTTCAGTAGTTTTCCAAATGATTTTATTTTTCTCATAAAGTGCTTTGTGAATTATAAATTTTTTGATAAATAACCACTCTTTGTTTTAATTGAAAATGCAAAGGTAGAATGAACTTTTTTTAAATTGTGGATTAATTTTTCGGAAGTTCTATAAAAATTTTGATTTTTAACAATATTTTTAGAATTGGGGACAGCTCAAGGAGACTGGAAATAAATATAAAAATTTCGACTTGGAAGATAAAAGATTTATCACTTTTCGTTGTGCTAAAATAACAAAAGTTTGGAAAACATATTTTGTGCAATGAAAAATTTAAAGAAACAGGACTCTTCTTTTTTTATGTTTCATGCTCGCATTTCATATTTGTTGATTTTATTTACCATTTTATTTTAACTGCACAAATTTTTTTTTATTTTATCTCTTTAGAGAAAATGTTATTTAAAAAATTAAATCTTTATTCAAGTATAAAAAATTCTGGTTTACATTCTTTTTTAAAGAAAAAAAATCAAAATTTAAAATAGAGACAACAGAAATAAATTCGGTTTTCCAATATTTCGTAATAATAAACCTACCCGATTCTGACGTGAAGACTGTGCCAAAAAATTATTCGAACGGTTTGCGCACTATCGCAGTAAACAAATAGATTTTGTGTTTTCCTCATCGGTCACTAAACCACGGAAATTGTATAATCATTGAATCTATATTTCATCGTTTGTAAATCATTTTCGAAAACGTAACTTAAAAATTTAAAACAAAACTGTCGAATGAAAAATAATTAAGAATTTTAAAAGAAATATAAGAAAAATTGAACAGGATTTAAATATCTGTTTTATAAATAGTTTCAAAATAATAAAAGTGATATAAAGGAGAAGTTAAAAGAGAAATGGAGCAAAGATGATGGAAAAATAAATTAGAGAAAAATTTTAATGCCTTCGTAATAAAATCAGCATTATTTTCGGGTCAAATAACTGGGTTATTTTTATTTTATTTTATTGAAAATATAACCCAACAGCCGGGGCCAATTACAGGGTATAAAGCATAATAGTAGTAATACAATGCATTAATAAGTACATTAAGTTTAATTATAATACGCTGACTATAGTTGCTCATCTCACCTTTATACTCTCTTTAATTTTCAAACAGTTGACTTATTTTGTTAATCGCTAAAAAAAATGCATCGACCCTGAAAGTTTATGTTTGAATTGTTCTAAAGTTTTATTTTAAATTTAGGAAAATTAAAATTTTTTAACGGTAATTAGAATTATTATAAAAATTAATATTAGTTAAAAATTAATTAAACGTATCTTTGAAAAATTTGGCATTCCAAATTGGATATTTTCCCACGTCATACAATAGTTTCAAAATTGATTTTCAACTTATAAATCATAACATATTGCAAATTATATTTCCGTCATTTGCCAGAAACATTTATTCAAACTCTGTCCACGTATGAGAAAAAGATTTTGATAAATCATGTAAAGAGTGTTTGGCAAAATTTCTAGTTTACTATATGAGCCAAGTCTTTAGGTGATTTGATCTTTTTTCAGATTTTGAGCAAACCTAAGGGGTTTTAAATAACAAAGAATTCTTTTCTAAATTAAATTTTGCATTTCAATTGTTTTTTTTTTAAATTATATTTATTTATATGAATTTAAAACATTTTCCATCTTGAATTTTTTCCATTTCTGTTCGAATGTTACTTTTAGGTCCTTTTTCAATTTAAATTAATTTTAAAACCTCTTTTTCCAAATTAGCTTCTTATAAAATATATCTTTTTTCAATTTATAAATTTACATTGATTTTAAATTTTCCCTGTTTTTCCAATTTCCTATTCTTGATTTAAATGAAAAAAGGAGAATTGAGGCTGCAAGCTGACCTTGAAAACTTGACCTACAGTCGATTTAAATTAAGCCAATTTAATTCCCGATGATTGACATCATAATAAAAAAAATTTTGGAATATCGAAGCTTTACGATGGCAACTTGATCGCAAAGTGCGCGTTATTTTTACCAGCGGAGCCTTCATCTATTTCGAGGCTCGACGCAGCTTCCACTCTGTCACAAAATAATGTTCCTGACCTATTTATAATGAAATCCCGTAATCGGAATCTCGGTTGAATTTGAATTATTGTACACAGGAAAATAAATAAAAATGAATTTTGCTTTGGAAAAAGCTGCAGGCTCAATTTCAGCCGAGATGCAAGCACAGTTAAAAGTTCGGGTAATGACAGGCTTGCGAATTTAATAATAGATTTAACCCTGCCCTTCAAAACCTGAAACAGCTTTAACTGAGCTGTTCTCAAGCTTATAAACGCGACTAATTGTAGGGCGGTTTAAATTGAAGCTTTTGTCACAAGGCCGGAAGTACTTTACGTCAGCAAGCTCAGGAGAAATATTAACGAGCAAATGCTGCCTTTCAATCTTAAAGCTTGACAAGCTTTGGCTAAAATTGAAAGTTTGACTATTTTTAAGTGACAGGCGCAAGAGTTTTTTTGACATTTTATATAAATATAGTAAAAGTTGAAGGTTTCAATTGTAGTCATTAAAAAGTACTTTATTTTGAAAAGCTTTCTAATTTAGAAAAGCTTCAAAATTAAAAAGTATATAAAAATAAATCATTCAAAATAGGAAAGCTTTCAATTTTGCAAGGCCTAGAAAATTATGCTTTTTAGATTACAACCCAGAAGCCTAATCTTGTTTGCATTTTTTCCCCATTTTCACGCGAACTTGCAAGTTTAGTAGAGCATCTCGAAAATTTCTGTAAGCACAAAAGTTTCATCATCATGCGCAACAGAAACGACGTAACATAACAAGTTAAATCTTGCCAAGTTGTTGATTCGAAAGCACAGCTTTATGTAATTTTCCTTATTGTCACGGGCGGTCTTGGCCAAAAAATTTTCCTTTTGACTACTTTACTATTTCCGAAAATGAATTTCGTAGCAGAAAGTGAAATTAAGCCCAACGAAGTCAACATTTCCGGTTACTAAGTCACAGCCAAAAGCTCTGGGTGGTCTTTCTTAGATACAAAAACATATAACAAATATAACAAAAATATATATATATATATATCAATCATTTTGGCATATTTTTTTGTAGTTTGATTAAAATTAAATTTTGACTGCTAATTAACTTATAAATTGTAATTAATAATTTACATTTGGAAATTTCTAGGAATATTGTTCAATTGAGATCATATCCCATTTTAGTTCCTTTTTGAGTCTTTCTAGTTTAAAAATTGTCTTCAATGTAGCTCCTTTTTTAATTCAGATTAGGTACTTTTTCGGATTCTCCTTCAATTTTAAATCGTTTCCGATTTAAACCATTTTCCAATATATGTATTCAATTTTAATCATTTGTCATTGGAGATCCTTTTCGAATTTAGAACTGTTTACGATTTTGATCTTTCTGGAATTTACGATGGTTTTTAAATTGAATCCTTTTCCAATTTCGAATTGTTTACGATTTTGATTTTTCTCCAATTTATGGTGGTGTTTAAATTGAATCCTTTTCCAATTTCGAATTGTTTACGATTTTGATCTTTCTCCAGTTTACGATGGTTTTTAAATTGAATCGATTTTCAACTTTGAATTGTTTACGATTTTTATTTTTCTCCAATTTACAATGGTTTTTAAATTGAATCCTTTTCCAACTTAGACTTGTTTACGATTTTGATCTTTCTGTAGTTTACGATGGTTTTTAAATTGAATCCTTTTCCAATTTAGACTTGTTTACGATTTTGATCTTACTGTAATTTACGATGGTTTTTAAATTGAGTCCTTTTCCAATTTTAATTTCTATAAAGTCAAATAGAAAAAAAAGATTAATTTTTTATTTTCTCGTTTTTTTGGTTAAATAAAATTGCGATTGACCGGCGTCTGGCGCCGAGACGACCAGAACATCTGTTATGGACTATCAACCATTTATTTTGGTAGTCGATGCGTAGGTGCTAACGTTATTAAATTGAGACCGCCTGTAGAGATTAATTGGCGATCACCAGCCACGACCTGGCCTTAATTTAACCCAATTTTTTCATTTCGTCATTGACAAGGTAATTGACACCTGTTTGGCAGCAAATCTAAATATTTGTCAATCTTTGGTCATCGACCTCTGATGTAAAATCAAATATTAACTATATTTATCTTTCATCAATTTTCATTTATGAATTTCTACATTTAGTTAACAAGTTAAAGAAACTTACGGTTCAATAATAAAAATATTATTGACCCTCTCAGAAGCTTTTGGAAAAAAATATCGAAATTTGGGAAAAATGGAATTTTGAAAGACATGAATTGTTAGCGACAAGAATTTTTGTAAAGAATTTGGCAGGTTATTGATATCGTGTGACGATACACTTTTGGCTGAGACCCAATCGTTTGATGTAAAAAATCCTAAAAGAAGGGAAGCTGTGTTTCAATTTCGAGGCCACAGTTTAATCGATTTACAAAACTTAAAGAAAAAAGCTGTTTATATTTTTAAGGTAAAAAATTGTGAAGGCACGAATTTGAAGGTTTCCAAATTTGAAGGCCTTTAAAAATTCAGGGTTTGTCGAATTCGACACCAATAAATTTAAAAATATTAATTTTGAATGAAAAGAAATTTTTCTCTATTATAAAATTAATTATACATTTTTTTCAGCCCTATCGAACGACTCCTCTTGTCTTGCCCGGTGCAAAAATCAAGAAGGATGCTTCCCTTGGTGAGTGTTACCTTCGTCATCATCCAAATCCGATGATTAGGGCAGCTCCTCACCATTACGAGATCGCAAATCCCGAAGTTGCTATGAAACAAAAAGTACGTAAATTTAAATATCATATCTCGCCTGTAGTAAGTGAACACATTATAACATTATGAACACTTTGCTGACAACAAAATTATTGTAAATCTGTATTTTGTCAAAAAGAGACCAAAAATAATACCAAAAAAGAAATCTGATTAATTATTTTTCAAAGCACTAAATAATAAATTCATTAATTTAAATTATTGATTTCATTTTGGATCTAATTTGAAAATTGGTAATATTTTTGTCTTTTTTTCTCTCTCGGAAACACAAAAAGGTGAATTGTATAATAATTAATTATTTTCTTTTAACATGGAATTGTACTTGTAAATAGAGAAATTGTAGATAGCAAATGTAGATATGTTTTATCGTAGAAGCTTATAATTTTTTATAAAACATCTGATCAGGTGGCTGAGTCGGTTCTACAACGTGTCTTGGGACCTAATGAATTACCTAAGGTTTGATAAAAATTCTTATAAAATGCTTCTGCATTCTAAAAAAACAGCTTTCGCGATTTTTATATTAATAATTTAATCAGAATTTTAACAAAAGTTTTTGGGAACAATTGCTTTCATCCACGAAATAGTTTTTTAGTTTAACTTGATAAATTTAATTTATTTCAGCTTTTTTTATTCCAAAGAAATAGAATTTTATTTGAAGTTTTTAATTATTTATCTAGAAGTTTTATTTTTTTTATATTTTTAATAAGCTGACGTATTATGACTGCTTCTGACGTGCAGTGACCTCAAGTAATCATCGCTACTCTCCACGAGCTATTTTAATTGATTAATTGGTAAAATAATTATTATTATAATTATATCATTAATTAATGTGTGCTAGTCATCTGACAGATTGCTAGAAACCAAAAAGCAGGACCAAGCTGATGTGCTCCAGCCCCGAGTGATCTCGAAAATTGACTCCATAAAAAATATAACAATGCGATATAATAATAATAATATATCATTAGAATTTTGTGTGATTTGATATCTGTTGTGTCGACTATGCCTTTTTTTAATAAACTGACTCTATAAACTGATACTGACCGTAATTTTTAATTTGTCCTTCGGACTTGCAAAATTGATGTATCATTAATTAAAATATTAACTACAATTATTTTTTGATTTATTCAATTATTTATTGAAATAATTATTTATTATCAAAATTATTATTTTATTATTTTCTATTATTATTAAAAATCTTATTTATTCATTATAAATTATAATAATAGAAGTGTAAACGTTCAGAATTTTTATTATCATTTAAAAGTTTTTTTTTTACTGAAGTTTTATCTGAATTTATCTTTAATAACTGATATAAGAGAAATTTTCTCAGCTGAAATCTAAAGATTTTTTTAAAATAAAAATTATAAACAATTTTTTTTCTAATTTCTAACGCTGCACGTTTCACTTGATTTTGTTCGACAGGTTGTGCATAAGCAATTCAATTCACCGATCGGACTCTACTCTGAACAAAATATAGCGGACACTATTAAATGTCAGGCATCTGCCATTCCGTAAGTAATCGAATTTAAAAAAATATCAGGTTTATCGGCAAACGAAAAAAAATTTACAAATAGCGTAGCTTTTAACCCTCTAAACCAAAAAAAGACAAAAAAAAACGACACATGCTGCTTTGTCGTGGAGCTTGCAGTAGAAATAGTAAAAAAAAATTGGAATAACAAATTGGCTTTCGCTCCTTGTTACTACTACTGAAATTAAAATTCCATAACTTTAAAAAAGGGATAAAAAATATTTTAAAAACATTTATAAAACTGGCTACGCAGGATTATCAAATATTTTTAGTTTATGTTTTACAAATAATTATTTTACTATAAATAATGCAAGTATTAAATTGACTATTGTACTATTAAAAGGAAAACTTTATTTTATAATTTTTTCTTCAGTTTATAAAAATCATACTTTTTAATTTTTATAAACAAAAAATGATAAAAGAAGAGGCTAGAAAAGCAAGTCAAAAAACAAAAGAAAAAAATTCCACCCACCCACTCACCCGCTGTTTCTTTATTTTACAGCATTTTCATAGACTTTTCCTTCCTGAAACAAAAACAGCAAATTCAAGAGCAAGCGAGAATTATGAAAGAACAGGCCATGGCGGCCACTTTGAAGAACGTGTGGCCTCAATTTAACAAACCTAATTAAAAAAGAAATTTTTTTTAAAATCCCCCTCCCCGCCCCCTCAATGGAAATTTAAAATTTTCGATTTGAAGATTTTTCCAATTGAAAAATTATCCTTTTTAATTTTAACAGCCAGTAGTTTGTCATAGGTATAATAAAGGTTTAGGATTTCAGGAATCAATAGACTTGGGAAAAAAATTAGTTGCAAGTATTTCCTGCGAGGGAAAAAATTTTAAAAAAGAGAGAAACTCTTGAGGGAATTCTCTTAAAATAAATAATTTGCATGAGGCCTAGTAAATAATAAGAAAATAACAATAATAAGTTATAGTTGAAATAAAGTAGACGAGAAACGAAAATTAGAATTTACTAACAACTATAATTAATATTTCTGTAAATATTACTTACTCTATTTTTGAATTTACTGCTTTTGCACCGCATTTCCAAATCCTGGCTTCCTCTCGAGAATCGACGTTCTCGCGAAACAGTTTAAAAATTAATATAAAATCACCAAATACACAAGTTTCTATTGTTAGTATAATAAATATCACTAAAAACACTAATTCACACATTCAAATTCACCGCCACGAAAATCAAAATATTCAGAAAGATAATAAAATCAAGAATCAAGACTTTGTTGAAAAAACAAAATGAAAATTCAACTTTCACTCGGGAATAAATCAAAATAACCTCAAATTTCTAGTCTCCACTAATTGGCCACTTTTTCATCAAAATACGTTTCGAGTTTTCTTTTCTCTTATATTCACTAGAAAACCTCAAAATTTTGCCATTTAGTGAGAAAAAGACTCAAAATCGAGGCTCTAAATGCCGAAAAAGAACCTTTTGGCAAAGCGTAAACAATACAAGACGCGACTCTCGACCGTTGCACGAAAAACTGGCGGGAAACCACTGCGCATATTCCAAATTGCGCATGCGTGAAATTTGAATGAGAACCGCGATAATTTAAGTTGATTTAGTTTTTCTTTTTTTTTTTTTTTTAAATAATAAATGAACGTCTTTGGGAAATTGGAAGCCTGCGTTGTCGCTCTAAATTTGTTGCACGTTCTAGATGTGAATTAGAAATTTTATTATATTTGTGCACGATAAATTAAATAATGCAAATTAGTAGATTTTAGAGGCTAAATTTGAGAATATTAATAATAAATAATAATTGGCTGCTGCTAATTAACTCGCGAAATCAGACGATTAAGAATTCGTGTACGAACCATGTAGCTTGAAGAAACCGGTAAAGTACGACCCGAGTAAGAGCGAAGCTTACAAGGCTCTTCAGGAGGAAGCACTTGGGGACCATGTCCAGGAAATCAGACAGCCAGCACGTACCGGAGTTTTCTCCCCTCAAAAGGCAAATCAGATCAGGGTAAAATTTTTCTTCTAAATTAAAAAAAAAATTAATTACATTTTTTTAAAATTTCATTTTTAATAAAAATTAATTTAATTTTAAATTTAATTACTTATTTATATTTTCAGGCACATAATCCTCCACCCAGGAGTCCAGCTCCATATGTAAGTATCGTCCTTTTTTTAAAATTAAATTTGCATTTGATTAAAAAAATAATAATTTATAATACTTTTTGATTTCATTATATGATTTGCAATTTTGTAGATCTGAAAAAAAATCAAATTAGTTGTTTGGAAAAGAAACTAATAATAATATATCAATTAAATTCTAAAAGATAAGATGCAAATTAATTTTATTAAATTATAAAAATTACTTTTTCCTTCTTGTTTACTTGATTGTCTAATTAAATTTCTTTAAGGGTGGAAACTTTAGACGCCCCTTTCCTCTTCCTTTCGTAAAGGATCGAGTCAATGACTACTGAATTTTGTACGTGAAATTTGTGTACTTATAAACATTGCTTATTCGCTAATCCAAACTTTGCTTCCAAAAAGCTACCTAAAATTAAAATAATTAATAATTTTACAAGAAACTTGCTATTTACAGAAACGAGAATAACAAACATATTTATAAAAAATAAACAATCTGTTTTTAAGTACACAACTTCTTTCCAGGCACACAGCAGCTTCTTCAAATTAAGAATTTCAATTACTTTGAGAATAGTTCATAAACTTTTCTAACTAAAAAAATTGTTATTAAAAAAATTTTTTGTTGCAGGCAGTTGCGGAAGAGGACGGTGAGAAAATTCACCAGAGTAACAGCTTCAAGAGGATTATGTACAGTGTGCTGGGGCAAACCGATTACTGAGCAACGAAAAATCTGAACTGAATCTAATTTTACAAACATATTTATTTTCTTGTACCTCATAAATAAAAAGGTTCAAAGAACAACTCTCGAGCGTTGAATCCTCATAACTCGATATTTGTTTCTTGACCTTAAAAAGAACAAAAAAATACTCGCTACCTTCGAAGCATCTTTCGTTATTTTAAGAAAGCACATTTTATTTTTGTCCAATAGACTAGAAGCGTATCGCCAAAAATAAAAAATAAATTTCGCTATTTTACTACTTTTTTTAATTCGTAAATAGTTCAGAAAATTATAAAGGAGCTGCTGTACATTTCTCGATCGCAAAATAATATGAAATGGAAAGTTCACTCGATATGAAAAATTAGAGGATTTAATGTACATACGCGTGTATTTTAATTATTATAAGATTACGAAAATAAAGATCTAACGCTATTTGACAACTGCTTTTTAATTTAATGTTTCGAAAAGTCTTGAGAGAAAAGTCTGGTTTCGGTGGTAGTTGCAATTTTAATAGCTTATCAGAATCTACAACGTGCAATTCAACGTTTGTCTTGTTCTTAAATAAAATATAATTTATCGCTTTTACTTATTCTGAACTTGACTCGGTATTGATTACGAAATTTCTTAACTACCTAGGAATAAAATAAAAAGGCTTTTATGACTTCTGCCCTGAGCTTAAGTAAACATACGTTTAGTTTTAAAATCCGACGATGGCTCCCGTTACCAGCAGTCGCCAGACGCCTTTACATCTTAATCGTAGGTACATATATAAATAATATTTGCAGAACGAAAAAGAGTTAAATACTGTGCCTTTGCAGACTCTGCGATGTCAGAAAAAATGAAGTAATAACGCAATTTTGTATCACTAACAGACTCGCGAGTTTAGCCACCTTTTTTTCTTTTTCTTTCTTTTTCCTTTTTTTCACTAACAACACATGAGACCAATCATTTAATTTTTTTATAAAAACACAGCGACTATAAAAAGTTTAAGTGATTGGTGGCCAGATCCGAAATTTTCTACAGGACACTCGCACTATTGTCTATCGATCGCAGAAACGTATTTAAGTTAAAAATAATACTTTCGCAGTCATTACACGTCACGTTACCGATTTATAGACATATTAACAGAGCAAATTACATTCATATTTGCACTTGAGTTTTCCCATCGAAAAGTACAAATTCCGCTTCTGTTGGTTTAGTAATAAATAGGTTTATGTTAGATTTAATATTAAATTTAATAATTAGATTGAGTATTTCGAAGCTTAGCGAAAATCTGACTATCAGTATCTGTTTTTGGATCCAGCAAACGTTCCAGAAAATTCCACAACTGGTATTAATTTAAATTATTAAATTAAATTCTAGATAAGAAAACGCAAACTGTACTTTTCGTTGGTTTAAGTTAAATATCCTTACACACGGGCACTACATAATGCCAGGGCTCTAAAAGGAAATATTTAAACAAGGAGGGTGATCTCTCGTCATGTTTATAGGGCAGGACGATCCTTATAACAATTATATTACGAAGAATAAATAAAGTTTGCTATCGTTCTACGTAAGATTATAAAGCAAAAGAATCGTCCAGCAGTTGTTTTAGTTCCCTGGTGTGCTGAGCTTTACTTCCCGTTGCTGGCGACGCCGCCGTCGGACGTCCAACGTACCTGAACAAAAAATTAATTTTTAAATTGACGACTCTTTATTTTTAAAAAATTATTCCCTGAAAAAATTATTTAATTAAAAAATTATGCTTCATCAGTCTACAACTTTTCTACTATTTACCTCGCAATTCTCTGGACTGGCTTTGTCGATTCTTCGGTTTGCGATTCGGAAACAGGTTTCGTTTCCTCTGGTTTCGAGGATGAAAACAATCCACCAAACCATCCGCCACTACTTTTAGAATCGCCTCCATTACTGCAACATGGCCCAAATTTTTCACTTTGCATTTTCTCTACTCTTTTCAATAAATCCAATAGAAATTTCGAAATTGGAAACAATTCAGAGACTAGTGCTTTACAGGCTTTCAGCTGTGAGACACAAGAAGCAGATTTATATTTTAAACTATTGCAAACAAAAAAAATCAAAGTAAAAAAGAGTGGGCCATATATACAGTAAAAGTAAGGAGGACATAGACTTTTCTCTCTGATTCAAGTGTAAACTTATCTTCAAGAAAATTCAATTGAATTTAATTTGTTTTATTCAGACTTAACATCTTGGTATTTCTGCTGTTGGCAGAAAAAAACTACCATTCATTCTTTTAATGTGCAAAGTTGAAAATGTTTTTGACTCTCAAAAATCGGAATCGGAATCGGAATCAGACTCTCAAAAATCGGTGTGAATTAAGCGTAGAATTAAAATGTAGAATTATGTAGAATTAAAATTTTTTGATTTGTTTGACTGTCGACAAAGCGAGTCAGAGAAGGTCATTGACTTTTTTCCAAAAGGAAAAAACATAAAGTGATAAAAATACAAAACGGAAAATTAATAGAAAGGCAAATAAAATAGCAAGTACAAAAAAATCTACTGTGAATAAAAACATTTAGTTTTCAATAAAATTGAAAAATAATATTTTTACCTACCTTGGAGAAATATTGTCAAAACTTTTTAAACTACTCTTACATTAGAAATTAAAAATGTATTACAAATATTCAATTATTTGTCGAAAATATTGCTTTTGTAATTTTTAAACATAAAAAACTTCTGTGATTTAAATTTCTTGTTGCGAAATTTAAATCTCAACATAAATTCGAGATTTTCAAAGGAATTCGAGGTTTTCCAGAGTTTTTGAAAAGTGGTATTCCTGATAAAAAAAAATTCTGAAGCAAGATTAAACTAAAAATGAGAATAATGAATTTAAATCAAACTTACGACGATGTCCGCGTTCCGTTAAGTGCTGTGTTGAATCTGGGCTGCACGTAATTCCACGCTCCCTGGTTCTTGTGTTCCTCTTGGCACCAAATGAGTTCAGCATTCGGGTATTTCTCAGCCTCCTTCTTCACAAGATCATACGGGAAGGGAGAGATCTGCAACCAAAAATTAAGATGTAATTATTCTTAAAAATACTCCAAAATGATACAAAAACTTTTTAAATATAGTCGCAAAAATCCCAAGTATTCCAAAAATCCCAAAAATTCCAAATCAATAGCAAAAATTCCAAGGTAAAGATGAAAATAAAAATCACCTGTTCGACTCTCGTGAGAGCAACCTTATCTTCAAGTCCCCTTTCTTTCCTGGATTTTTTCAGATCGTAGTAAACTTTTCCGGAGCAGAAGATGATTCTCTTGACTCCACTAGGGTTTTCAGCAGCGACTCCCTCCTCGGGAATAATTCTCAAGAATTGCGTGTTTTCCGTCATCATGTCGAAACTGGATCTGGCTTCCGGATGTCTGAGGAGAGACTTTGGAGTCATGATGATTAGAGGTTTACGGAAGGGAAGTGCAATCTGGCGACGGAGGATGTGGAACAAATTTGCGGGCGTCGTGCAGTTTGCGACGATCCAGTTGATGTCGTGGAGTTGACGAACTGCGAATTCCTCACTTTCTGGTGGGAAATAGTCGGGGTCGTCGGACGACATCTGGAGGAAACGTTCCAATCGAGCGCTCGAGTGTTCTGGGCCCTAGAAGAATAATACAAGTTTGGTTAAAAGAAACATTTTAAACAGTTTCAGTCAAGTAAAAAGTTGGAATTTAAATGCAAGTTACCTGGCCTTCAAGACCATGAGGTTGAAGCATAACAAGACCGGACTGCCGAACCCATTTGGCTTGACCACTGCTGATGAATTGATCAATGATGCACTGCGCAGTGTTATTGAAGTCTCCAAATTGAGCTTCCCAAATCACAAGAGCGTTCGGGTTCGTCATCGAGTATCCCAACTCGAATCCTAGAAAAAGAATAATTTCCAACAATCAAGAATTAAGGAAGCAACATTAAAAAATCATGATTATTTTTTAGACGTTTGGAATCAAATTCACTTACCAAGGACTCCATATTCAGACAGAGAACTATTGCAGACTGTGTAAGGTGCCTGGTCGGGATAAAGATAGCAGAGTGGTCTGTACGTCGCCTTATCGACAGTTTGATGATGCAAGACGTGATGCCTGTGAGAGAAGGTTCCTCTCTCGACATCCTGACCAGATAATCTGACGTGGATTCCTTCTTTGAGCAGCGAGCCGAATGCCATTGCTTCTCCCAAAGCCCAGTCGATTGTTCTAGACTCGACCATTTCCATTCGAGCCTTCAAGATTCGCTCGATACCTTTGTGGACGACAAATTCTGCCGCGTTTGGAGGAGGCGATGAGAATTTCTTTCCAATGTGCACCAAGGTGTCTTCCTTTACTCCAGTCGGAGAAACTTTCAGCGGGTCTTTTCCCTCAAAGAAACCAGACCAGGGCGAGTCGAGCCAGTCCTTGTATTTAATGTGGGTTTCTTGCTTGGCGTTTCCGTAGGCTTCCTCGCAGATTTTTTCATATTTGTCCTTGACATCCTTGACTTCTTCTTCAGTGACGACACCTTCCTTTACCAACTCGCTGGCATATTTGTCGAGGACTCGTGGGGTGTTTTTGATTTTGCGGTACATGAGTGGCTGGGTGAACATTGGTTCGTCGGCCTCGTTGTGTCCGTTTCGTCTGTAAGATACAATGTCAATTACGACGTCTTTGTGGAACGTCGCTCTCCACTCTGCTGCCATTTTGCAAACGTGCATCACCGCCTCTGGATCGTCAGAGTTTACGTGGAAGATTGGCGCATTCACGACTCTTGCAACGTCTAAAAGAAAAATATTCAAAGAATTATTTTAAGCTGGGATAATTAAGACGAATAATGTTTAATAATTACCTGTACAGTAAGGAGATGATCGCGAATGTCTCGGATCGGTGGTGAAACCAATCTGGTTATTCGCTACAATATGGATTGTCCCGTGAGTCGTGTAGTCGGGCAAATCGGACAAGTGCATTGTCTCGAATACGATTCCCTGTCCACAGAAAGCTGCATCTCCATGCAAAAGAATAGACATCACCTGGAATTTTAAAACAAAAATTCTAGTTACCCAGCATTAGGCTTTATTAATTTTTATCTTGTAAATTTTCAAGTATACCTTTTTGCCCTCTCCATCGCCTCTGTAGAATTGTTCAGCCCTGGTTTTCCCCTGAACGACTGGATCAACAGCCTCAAGATGAGAAGGATTAGCGACAACAGCCAGACGAATATTCTTGTTTGTCACTCTGTTGAGACGTTCAATATAAGTTCCCAGATGGTATTTGACGTCTCCTGAACCCTGGATTAAATAACAAAAACCATCAAATTTGCAATTCTTCAATTCTCTAATAAATTAAAAATTTATTTAATCATCATTTTACGCACATCGTCGGCGGCTTCGAGAGCAGCAAACTGTGTGAATATCTGGCTAAGAGGTTTTCTACAGACGTTGGCTAAGACATTGAGACGTCCTCTGTGTGGCATTCCCATAACTATGGATTCTACTCCTAGTTCCGTCGACTTGTCAATAACTTGCTTCATCGCCGGAATCAAAATTTCACAGCCTTCGAGTCCGAATCTCTTTTCCGAAGTCCACTTTTTGGCCAAGAAGGCCTCGAATCTAAAGTTAAAAAAGGAATTTTTTTGTTAGAAAGGAAGGCTGTTTAGAAAATATCAAAATTTATGCAACAAATTAAAATAAAACGCACCCAGTGGCTCGTGTTAATCTCGCCAAAATGAGTCGCTTCTCATCGTTGGTAATTTCCATAATCCCCGGAGTTTCCATCTTTTGACGGATCCAATTGCACTGCTCCAAAGAGTTGATGAACATAAATTCTACTCCAATGTGTCCGCAATAGGTTCCCTCCAATCTTTTCAAGATTTCACGCAGGGGAAGTGATTTATCTTTCCCGCCGATAAAAGTGGTGGACGGCAATTTGAAAACTCGATCCATGTCCGATTCCTCTGTTCAATTCACGCAAATAAACCTTCTTTTCCCTTTCCAAATAATTTCTTACAGTCACACAAATACATGAACAATTAAGCAAAGACAAATGCTACAATTTGTAAAGAAAGTTTCTGCTTTAAAATTTGTATCTGTTGTTGGAAAAACTGATACTGAAAATGTTTGAGCGCGAAAAAATTAAAAGATGACAAGAGATTTCAGTTTTAAATTTTAGAGAAAATACGCTATCTACATTGTTTCCCGAAATATTTTAATAGCTTACAATCATGCAATTTTTTTCGTTAAAAAAAAATTAATTTTGATTACTTTTAGGCAGATACAGCAATAAAAAAAAAACGAGACAAATCTGAAATTTCAGAATCCTTTCGGAAAATATCAATTATTTATACAAGTTGAGATTAAATCAAAAGCAAGTAGAAAAAGGAAAACTAAAGGATGATTAAAAACACTCGGAGAAAACATTAAAACTAAAAAAGGCAAGATTTATATTTGGTTAGTGAAGTTGTTTTTTTTTTTTAGAGAAAGCAAACACCTTTGGAAATTTTTCTACAAAAGGGCAAACAAATAAATCTTTGATAGAGAAAATTACGCTTGCCTACTCGTAAACCCAAGCACCAAATATTTTCATCAGCCTACATAATTGGATTTAGATTATCCTGAAACGAACCATTTGTCCGAATAATCTTGCAATAAGAATCATCGCCCAATTTAGATTTGGATTTGATTTCTACATACTTTTCATAAGAGCCGCTACCCGATTTCGTAGATCTTGAGCGTAAGTGGTCCGAGGACTCTTTCCTGTGGACATTAATGCTTCGACTGAAAACTATGTTTTTTATTTCTTCCATTTTGCTGTTTACTACCTGCGAAATTCAGTCGCTTCGAGACTCTCGAGAAACATATTTAAAATCGCAGAGTCCTCCTTTTTAATATAAAACTAATCAAGGTTCTTTTTCTTATTTTTTGTCCCATCTTTCAGTAGCAGGAAAAAGAAATTAAAGCTAAGCATTTAAGCTGTTACTGTTTTTAATTTTCAACTAGAGGTGGAGTCTAACGATCTAAAAAAGTGATTGAGAAAGTGTAAAACTAAAATTATGGAAAATTAAAAGAAATATAAATAAAATTTAAATGAAAATTGGAATCTCTGAGAGAAGTGATTATCGAGGTGATTTTTAGAAACCGATCAGGCTAAATTTGTTGTTCGAAATTTGTAAAACGTAAAATAAGTTGAGTTTTCAAAGTTGAAGGCAAGGAAAAATTGAAAGCTGTTAAATATATTAAAATATTGTAAGACTGATCGATTTCCTTTATTATTTTAGAATATTATTCTATTAAAAATGCGGTCCTTCCTTCAATAAAACGAAATCGCAATCTTGCAGGCTTACCGAATGAGTAATAATTATAGAGCAACTCTTGAGGATGTCTATCATCAAGATCAGCACTGTTGATGCCAAGCGGGTCCAATTTAGCGATATGGTGGCCACGAATCTGTCAATTTAATGCCACATTCATACGATTCGATCAAAAATCTTTCCCTTGCAAACTTGCAATTTATTTCAATGGCTCTACATTTTCATTTTTTTCAAACAGCTCTATAAGTCAATTTCAAAACATCTTGACATTCTCACTCAGCTGAGAAGAAAATTATTTTTAACTCACAAGTGTTTTTTTTTTGCAGGACAAATTTCATTCTAAATGTAACAACAGCTGCAAATGAGAATGCCAATAAATTCTCTTTTCTAAAACACATTGAAAAAAGTCGGCTTTCTTTTAGAAGACTAGAAACTGGTCTGTCTTATAAAAGAAATTATTTGAAATGGATATAAAATGTTCAATGTAATCTCATCTGTTTTTAAAATTTGCTATTCAAAAATTTCAGACCTTTTCTGGTGATTTAAAAGAAAAGAAGTGGTAAGAAACATTTTGCAGACTGGTTAGAGAAAATAGAATAAATCTCGGTAATGACAAAAATCACAGGAGGAAAAGTACCAGTTTTGTCACCCAACACCTCCCGAGTTAAATAATAGGAACGAAACGAAAACAGTGAAACGACAATATTGAAATTAGACGTGAAATCTCATGCATTGAATGAGGTGAAACGAAAAACAAAACAAAAACATAAACGTGCAGCCAAACATAAAAAACAGCATGCAGTTTTCCTTTTCTTTTTGCCCCTTTCCTTCGAATTGTAAAGTTTCGCCTTCAAAAGATGATTTTAAACCTATTCAGAAATTCTAGAGCAGGCACCTAAGCTTTTCTAATTCTCTTCGTTAACATTTTCAGTATCAGTGATTGGTGATTTTTTAAAAACGAGCCTCAGATGTTGCTTGAAAGTAAAAAAAAAAGTCAATTACAAAATTCCTAATTTTTTTACATTAAAATAAAAGCTATTGTAGATAACATTTAAAAAGAGACAAATTGTAAAAAATGATTCCATTTCGGAAAATAATGTGATTCCTTAATTCCAGAAAAAAATCAAAAATATTTCAATGAATACAATTTGGAAAGATTTCGGTGTCTGGCAAAAGCCCAGACTTTCCGGAATGAAATTTAAATTCGTTGCGTCATTCGAGGCTCGTTAACTTGGTAAAGATGGGAAATTAAGTGATGACATAAGAGTAATTATTCATAATCAAATTTGCAAAGAATTTATGTTTATGAATGGATAATGAATCAGGAAAGAGGGAGAGAATCTGGGTAAAAGACAATTTCTGGATTTTAGGTAAATCGAATTAAATAGTTATTTATTTAGATTGATTGAAAAAATCGATTTTTGACTTTTACCTCTGACTTCCGAAAAGGAGAGAATTTTAGGAAGGAAATGATTACGATCAAAGCCTTACCAAGCATATATTGTCGAGCAACTTGTTCCGGAGACCCCCTGCGAGACGCATAATGTTTGTGTATCGATTCAGATTGCATGATACCCAGCGGATCCAGATCGGCAACTAAGTGGCCTCGAGCCTAAATGCCAGCGAACAATTCCCAAAATACGGGTCTCAAAAATAAATAAATAAACTCCATAAACTGCTCTAGTCTAAATAAAAAATTCATAAATAAAATCGAGGCTCAATAATTTCCAGAACGTCTGGCTTCTTTTCTAAAATTCTAACAAACTGTCCCTCCTTTCTCAATTAAAAATTCTTTCAGGAAAAAAAAATTAATTTGAACTTTTAAAAGTATTAGAATTAAGAAAACAAGAATTAAAATAATTAATATAGAGTCTGTAATTCAAAGTATAGCGTTAAATAAAATTAAGTTTTAAATAAAATTAATAAAAGAATTTTAATTTGGAGAGATTTAATTGGAGATATTTGAAGAGAGATTTATAGTCATGCTTGAGGAAGAAGATGGGATGGTTTTATTAACGTCGCATGAAAGGCTAAGACGAAAATTGTATCTACGAAATTGTCTCTAATCGGAAATCAAATTCGGTTTTGCTTAAGGGTCTAATTAATTTTAAGTCAAAACCAAATTATTTTAGAACCCATCGATGCTAATACTTTTTCTGGATCGTTTTTACTCCATGCAAGAAAATTTTACCCTGAACTAAAGACACATGTTCACATAGTAAATATAATATATCATAGAACGCATGCGATGGCTTTGATGAGTTCTATAAACCCAAATAAACAATTAAACATCGATTCTGAATTTCCTTTTTTTTTTAATCTGAGACCTCAATTCTCAGGAGATGGCGAGAAAGTCTAAAAGAAAGGCAAAATGTAAAACGTAAACTCAATAGCATCTGGGAGGTGCCGAGTGGAATTCGTAAACTCTTCTGACTTGACGGAACGATCGACTCAAAGTCGTTTTAATCCATTTACATTGTTAATCGACTGTCTGACTTCGAAATTGAGGTTGCAGATTTAGAATTAATAATGAATTTGCACGTTTCGAGCGACCTTGCTTCACAAGCATACCCAGACTTTTAGTCTTTGTTTCTCCTTTTATTGCATTAGTATTTAACTTTGACCCTATTTTTCAGTACGAATAATCTTGATTCTAAATTTGTTTGTTTCGAATTCGATTCATATAGGAGCTTACCTGGTAGGATCGAATGATGGCTTGTACGGCCAGGTGATCATCGATAATTTTTTCATTCACGGGCACTTGTCCTATTTGAGATCCGCCACCCAGAGGCAATAAAGCTCCCAGAGGAACTTGATTGTAACTTGGAGCAAGCGATGGTGGAGCTTGATAAGCGAGACCTGGACCTGCACCAGCTGTACTGTTGCGGAAGAAAGAATCCCATGACTATGAGAGAAACAGACGGAGATTTCAGGAATTTTAGTCCCACTTGTAAAAAGAAAAATGCAAAGAAATTTTTTTTTCTTAATTGTAATTGGAAACTGACCACGTGGACGCTGGTAGGGTCTTGAAGCCAGGCGTTGTACATTTCCTCCACGTAGGAGCTGGAGCTTCCATTCAAGAAGGGCTCAGTGGCAACCCGGCTGCTATATCGGCGCCCTGATTCAGGGATAATTGCCTGACTCGTCCTGGATAAATGGTGGCTACGCACCAGCCATGATGCAAACCTTTCAGCCTCACAGACTCGTGGGGCCAGAGGAGTTAAAGCGTTAAATACTGTTCTAGCCTTATACATTTTGACCTGAAAAAAACACAAGAGATTTCTGAAAAATAGTTTCTTTCCTTCTGGAACCTTGGAAATATTTTCAAGTTCACTGACTTTAGGATTATTTATATCTAGTCTTGTATTATTTCTGGCTAATTTATTCAAATCAAAGGAAGGTCTTAATTAAATTCCTGTAAAAAATCTGGTTTATATTCTGATGACTATATCAATTCTTTCCACTCCGGTAACTTCTAGTTTATAAAAGATTATTTCCTTAGTTGTATTAACGTCAATAAAAGTGATTCACACTCGGCCAATGACGCTGGAGTGAATGCTGTTAATTTTCGACTGTTGGTTTGTCACATGAACGAAATATTTCTAAACCTGTTTTCATGATTTGACATTTTTCACTTAACTACTTTCCATTAAAAAATAATTAAGTTATCACATATAGAATCTGAAGAAATAATTTTATATTCTGAGTATTTTATATTTATGTACAAGTCTTATGAACAAGTCAATTAATTCCAGGTAATTCTGTTAGCTTAATGTTTAAAGAAACCGAAACAAAACAGTTGCAAATTGCATTTTCATTATTGAATCAGGAGATAAGATAAATCAAACAGCTGTCTATAAAACATTTCCAAGTAGACTGGAGCTCCCTGGAAGCTTATCTCTAGCAGACGTGAAACAATACTAGTTTATCTCCCTCCTTGTTTCAATATCAAATTTTGAGACTTTGCCTTTTTGACGTATTAACCACCTGCCAAGAAATTCTCTCGAGTCTCTGTCTAAAAAAAAGAACTGACCAATTCCCACGATGGTCTATTGTCTAATCTAGGCTCTTTAAACCTAACTTTAATCCTTGGTTTTTTAATTACTCAACAGATATCAAGGCCAATGTCAACTAAAAAAAAAACGAATGTGCAACCTCATATTTATAATTTTATTTTGTGTAGTTAAGTTCTGTATAAATGCAGAGGAATTTTTCAGATGCTAAAGAGAAAAAGAGTCGTTAAAAGTTGTGCAATCTAGAGTAAAGTGCCAACTTTTAAAATAAATAAGTGATGAAATCGATTGATCTGAGGAGTAGCCAGTGAAATTAGAAAAATGAAAGCAGAGCTTACAAATTTACAAATTTGAACTGTTCTTGTAATTTTGAAGATTTCCAATTTGGAAGGAATCATAACTTAAATGCGTAAACAATCTAAATATAAATAACTGGAAATAACTTTTAGATATGAAATTATACACAAATTTTAAAAAAATAACTTCATGAAGCGACAAGGATTAAAAAACAACATTCCAGATGCAGAAGTCCGTGAAAGCTTTAAACATTATGCCAAGAAATTCTTATCAAAGGCCAATTAGAAACGATAAAGAGACAACAGTCAAAACATCTCAAAAGCTGAGCTAATTAATCTTTGATTCACTGACTTATTCTCCAATCAATTATCATGACATAACGAATTTAAAAAATGCATATTTAACTAATTCTTTAAGAACTAGGTCAAGAACTCGCTTTTCCAACCAAAATCGTAAAAACTGAGGACATGGATAGAAACGACAATAAAATAATGATGGACAATAAAATAAGATACACGCCTTTAAATATCAACGTCAAGTCTTCAAATATAATATATCGGTAATAAAAAAAATTAAAACTTCATTTTCTGTGTATAATAATAAAAACTGACGTCGTGAATAAAAATACAAATAAAATAAACAGAAATGAATCGAGTCAAATAAAATGAATAAAACGGATAAAATAACTCTTAAATTTCCTTATAATTTTCATCAGTAAGGATTGTAAATAACAATATTTCGAGAATACGGACCGACCTTGTTCCACAAAAGATTGAAGTGCAAGGGCGAGAGCAAGAATAGTTTCTAATAAGAAAACGAAGCTTGAGAATATTAATTTTAAAAACTCCAAAATATCGAAGATTTGTAAGGATTTTAAAATTCATAATTAATAAAGAATTAAAAAACTAAACGGATTCTGAAAAGACGGCATGTCAGAGGCATGTGACATCCGTAAAACGTGACACACATCTCTAATTACTTTCGAATCATCGATGCATTATTCTATATCCACGTGTTTCAAATCGAAAACTCAAGCAGCAACGAAATTCTATATCAAAAATATCTTTCCTGTGCGTTACACAATCTCTTTATATATATATATATATATATACATATATGACACTGGGAAAATTAGGTTATTTTTTAACACCGGAAAAGACACGGGAAAACCCGGGAAAATCATGTGAGATAAGGAAAGGCAAAAAAAGAAAAAGGTTATGTGTGAAAAAATCATTGGCAGTTTGTTTCGGATTATTTGGATGTTGGAAAAACAATCGAAAAGTCAGGATTATTCGGCAATGTTGCTATATTTATTGCTTACCTTGTGCAATAATTTTACGTAACTTAAAAAATAGCCGGACAAGATTGGAGACAATGGAAAATGTGAGAGGTTAGAGCTGATGGTCTTGGCACTGTGCTGGTGAAATTTTGATGCTTTATGGGATCAGAAAAGCCGGAAAATTCGGTAATAGTCCCTTACCTGATGTTAACGACACGACGATGACAGTCCGTCCACCATTTGCAACTCACAGGTACGCTGATCGACGACTTCCTAAAATACATACAAGTACCCGCGCCTCTGGTGATAGAACCCAAAAGTTAGGTTATGTTATTTTTAAAATTGATTTAAAAAAAAAAAACACGTTTTTTGAAAGCTAGAATCTAGAGAAGTAATTTATCTGGCAAACAGAAGATCTATTATTAATCTTAGTGTATTTTTGACTTTATTGCTGTTTATTTCCATGAAATATTTTCAAATCCAAAATCCAATAATATTCGTATTTTAAATTTGGCACATTATCATTAGTTGGTAAATAATGTTATGTTCTGTTGATAATTTTTTATCGTAAGTCGATATAAGTCGATAATATCAACCGACAAAATGGCGGGAGGTGATGTCGTGTGGAGCAGCGGCAAAGAACGAAAACAAGTCAATTGTGATCAATTGTGATCAAACAAGGAGAATATTAGTTTGGTTGATTACTTGATTGATTTCAATAGTTTTAAATAGTTTTAAGTAAAAGTAATCGAATAAGATTTTCAGATATAAAAAGATTCTATCTAAAATTCTAATGTGGTTAAAGTTATTTTGTTTGACAAATTTTATCTTTCGTTTAAAAAAAATTCGTACATTTCGAAATTGATTTTTGGATCATGACAAACGAACAGACGAAATAAAAAAAGAATAAGGTGAGTGAATTTTGGGTACTGTAACCTATGAACTCTTTTTTCATTTTAGTTTCGTGAGATTTTGTACGTGTATTTATTTTTACTGGAAAAATTTACCCTTAGCCCGTTAATCAGTCAAACTTTATGTCTCTGTGATATCGTTTTTTTTTTTTTACTTACAAGTTTAAGCGAAAGTGAGTCTCTGGACAGTAAAGCAGGAAAAATAATTATGGGACTTCTCTGCAGTCAAAATTCATGAGCTGTCATTATGGATAGAATCGATACAAAAACGTGGATTACTGGTAAGATTTCCAATTATTCAATATTTAATACTAATTTTAATATGTAAGAATAATTTTTATATTTAATAATAATTTACTTTTTTGATTTTAAATTTATCGTATTTTAAATTATTTGTTGTATTTTCTATTTGTAAAATGATCGTGTTAAATAATTAGAAATTGGAGAACAGCTGCAAGTATCGGAGATAAGATGCGAGTCAATAAAATCTCAATTGGGTTACATGAAAATGCTTTATCAAGGTGTTCCGTCGGATCCAAAAGACTCTTTGAAATCCGAAGATTATTCCGAAAATCCTTTACCGTCTTTTTCTCGGTCTAATGTGGAAAATCAATGTCCACCGACATCAAATGATTTAAAAGAATTTTTAATTGAGGAAAATTCTCATTTTGCGGATTTCTTGAATGAAGTTGAAGAAATAAAGAAAAAAATCGAAGAAACAATCGGTAGACATATAAATCTATCTTATATTTTCATCCTATGTTTATTTTTATTTATCTCTGCTTGATTTTGTAAACTTAAATTATTTATTCTATCTTAATTTAAAAGCTGAAACTCCAAGAACGTACCGAGAAAGAATCAAAAAATCTCCTGTAATTTCACCAAAAGTGGACTCTGAATTTCGTAAACAAGATCAAGAGGAAAATAAAAAAATTTCTGATTACGAATCCGAATCACCTCGCACAATTATTCTATCTCCGAGAATGAAAGGAAATGAGGTGATGCATATTTTCAATTTGGTATTTAATTATTTGTAATTAAATTTTTTTGGAGAAACGAAATAATTTTGGTTCTACTAGAGTTTCAGGGATCGAGCTGGCAATGAAATTTTGAAGATTACTCTGAATCGAAATTCAGATCAAAAGATCAGTTCACCAATCATGAAAAGCGCCAGGAAACATGTAATTGGTAATTTTTTCCAAGTTATTTAAATTGAATCATTTATTCTGATTCAAATTATTATTTGATTTCTTATCACATTTTTCAATTGGCTCTTTATTCTATTTTTTCAGAGATTCCAATTCCAACTGAATTACCAGAAGAGCAAGTGACGAAAAATCTAGAATTTCAGAATGAGGCTAACAATAAAGAATTAGTATTGAAGCTTTCTCGAAGCAGGGAAAGTTCCCATGCAAATAAAAAAAAGAAATCGAGCAAATCTGAGAAAAGGTACAGGACAGTTGTGAATAAATCTTTGATAAGCAGAAGATCAAGTGGAAAAATGGAAGATAGTATTATTACAATTGCTAAAATTAGAAGGAAAAAGGGAAGATTGAGGAGTGCCAATTCCAAAAGTACTGTTGGTACCAGGGATACAAGTCTAAGTGAACGAAAAGAGCCTAAAAGAAGAAAACAGAGGAGTCTTTTACAAAAAAATTGTAACAATATGTCTTCAAAATAATTCAAATTTTTAACTACTAAAGATCATTTTCATTTTTTATTTAAATTTAGGTCACAGTTCTGCTTTGCATCCTCAGCAAAATCAAGAAACAAAAGTTCAGCAAAATTCGAGTGACGTTGTTGAACTTTATCACAATAAGGCTGTAAAAAGTGGAAGTTTGTCAGTAATTTCTAGCAAACACTCTCGTTTGAATGCCCATTTTCAAGAATCTCTGCATGGAATCTCGTCAAATAATTGTAAAAAATCCGAAAGTCGACAGCACGAAGTTAAAAAGCCTGAACCCAGACAGACTGAAAGATCCCCAAATTTTCATGTTTTTCAAGAAGAGGATTTAACTGGGTACAAGTTATTTCTGAATTTATCTATCGAGTACAATGAGAACCAATTATATAATTTATTTACTCATTTGGGAAATAAAAAATGTTTCAGATCTGTAAAGCAAAATTCTAACGAGGAAAATCCTTTTGAAGACAGTGGGACGAATTATTTGCAATCCTATCCAGGCTCTAAATTTTATGATCCAATGATGGTTCGAAATTATGAGCAGCCAACAGTCTCCTCGAAATTGAAGCGAGTTCAAAGGTCATATTTCAATAGATTCAACTTTCGGAATATTCCCTTTGTAGTTGGAACTTCCATTTCTCCAAGCCACAATTTAGGACTTAATATTCAACAAGTACGGTATGCCGTCGATGAATGAATTCTAATCGGAAAAAAGTCCTTTTTCTTTTCATTGTATCCAATTTTTATCCCAGATTAATCAAATTGTTAATTCATCTCAGGCAATTAGGAAAAGTGGATTATTTTCATTTTTTGTTTTTGAATAAATTAACTGAATAGATAAATAAATAGGTTTTGAGTATAATGAAAGCTAAGCAATCAAGGCCAAGTGGAATTACACCATTATTAATTCGCAAAGTGAGCCAAGGAATAAGACCCATGACGTCTCTTTTGACTGAAATGACTAATCCAAATGGTTCCAAAAATTCGGATAGTGAGCGATTAAGGAATTTGAATTTGAATTGTCAAACTACAACCTCTCAAATTTCTTCTGCAAGCAGAATGTCTAATTTTCAACAAAACTATTCTTCGATGCAGCAAACTTTCAGCAGAAATACTTGTGAAACCCTTTTTGAGGAAAAAGAAGTATTGAAAAAAAATTAATGAATATTTAAAATGCTTTTTTCTGTCTGGACTTTTTCATTAATGTTTCATGAACTTTATCTTTTTTTTTAGGAAAGCGACTGGGTTGAACAAAAATCGAATCGAGTGACTAGGAAGAGTTCAAGTATCAATAAAATATTCAAAGGAAGGAAATTTGACGCTCAGCCAGAATTTTCGCAAAGTACTTTGCTTAAACAAAGACAGGTGTTGTTTATTATTTATTTTAACTAATTGACGTTTCTTTATTAAATATATTTAGTTTTATGCAAGAAAGATTTTTTAAACTTTTGAATATGAATCACTAGATGGAATTAAACATGGGAGACCACAATCAGATCAATTATCAAACTGTATCAAACAACTCGAAAGGATGTACAGAAATTTTAAAAAAGTTTCATGATCAATTTGAAGAGATGCAGACGTGAGTTGATGATGAATCTTTTTACAATTTTTGTTATTCATTTAAACAAGATTTAAAAAAATATTTATAAATCAATCTTTTCCTGAATTAAATTAAAAACAAGATATTTTTAAATAAACCTAAATAAAAAAATACCAATAGGAGGTACGAAAAATTACTAGAGAAGGCAGAGAAATTCAAAGACAAATCTCTGGCTAAAGAAATAGAGAAACTGGAAGTTGAACTTAAAGCCAAGGAAGAAGAAATTCGTGCTGTCGTTGATCTTTACATAGAAGTAATTTCATGATTCCAAATTCGATTTTAAATCACTATTTTAAATTCTTGAAACTATAAATATTAATAAACGAATTTAATAATTAATCGACTTTAGGTAATGGCTCTGAAAAAGCAGATGAAAATTATGACAGACAAGAACAGTTTTGTTTGTATATCAACAGAATCTTCAAATCCCTGTCCAATAATCAGTCGCACTCCAATGATGAGGGCTTACACTTCACCTCATTTGCAAACGACTCGAGGTCGAGGAAGTATAATTGGAAATATTCGAGAACCCTCGACTGGAACTCGCCTAACAGGTCTTCTCCGACAAATCCAGATGTTCCAAAGACAACTCAACCAGGGTTCTTAAAGCTCCAATCAAAAATTTTCCCCAAACTTTAATTCTAAACAAAATGAAGCATAAACATTCGTCTAATTCTTTAATAAAATCTGGAAAAAAAAACTGTTATTGAAAATTTAAATTAGATTAAAATCAAATTTAAAATAAAATAAAACCAAGAATCCAACGACCAAATTTGGACAACCACCATAAAATGCTCCTATTATAATTCCAAAAAAGATCCTCCAAAAGGATCATACAAAAATAAAAAAAGAGGAAAGAAAAATGATAAGGCAACCAACCAAATCCCTTTCCTTCTCTTTTTTTATTTACTTTATTTATTTTTCTATTCTATTCCAAAATAAATTAAATAATTAAAATTAATTAATAAATTAAAGTAAATTCTATTCTAACTTCTAAATATAAATAATAAATATAAAGGAAATTAAAATTAAATATACTAATAAAAAAACAGAATTTGATAGTCTCGATTTTTATTAATCCGACTTGCTATCTCATACAATGTGTACATGTATTTTTTAATGTCGGCATGACTTAATAGTATGTATTTTATCATACATATTCAACATGCGTATAAACGTCGAAGAATTATTTCTTATTTCTCCATTTGATGCGTAGGTCACCTTTGCTTGAATATACATATATTCATATTTATATATATATTTTTTTATATAATATATCTGCACATTAACACTCAATAATGGACAGGAGCGCTATTGTAATCTATATTATAATTAATCATCCTTTAATGCTAATTCTTATTGTAATTCTATCAAAGTTCCGTTACGTTTCAATCGACGATCGCTATTCTCTCAGAGTCTAATCTCTAGATATGTAATTACGAATTGCAGCAGATCCATTTTCAAGTTTTTTTTCCGATTTATTTCGCTTTTTCAATCAAGCCCCTCGTCCACGATTGTCCAGTTTTTTATTTATTTATTACTGTCCGAATTGAAAACAAAGAAAAAAAGTGATATTTATGAATCGGTGAAGATGAGAAATAAATAGATGAGAATAAATAAATTTCGATCGGACTTGAATTAATCTACACATCTAAATTTATAATAAAAGGTACTTTTCAGTCTTTTCGACAATCTTAAGCCAATTCATTAAAAAAGTTAATCTTTTTCTGATACATTTTCAATAATTTATTTTTGTCTCCAATTTTTTTCCTTCTTAGTATTAAAAATATTTTCGATTACGCGGACAAGGAACTCGACTTGTCTTATAAATTACCGTTCCTCGAACACTGAAGGTCATTTATTAAATTATTTTTTCCATACATAAAAGTTATTGATCTGACAGCGTGAACTTTATATTTAGGTTTTTTTTTTTAAATATATTTTATAAGTCGCCTTGTTTCGTACCGAGCTAAAAAAGTACCTTAAGCAACGTCAATATAAAATATCTTAGAGCTAGGACAATATAATATTTTATTTATTTTTTCGCACGCATTCTCTCTCGCACTCTCGTCGATCTTGAGGATCGGCGTTTTCACTTCGGATAAATCAAAACATTTTTGTGGCGTCGAATATAAAAATTATAATTTCTCTTGTCGAATTTTCTGTTCTGGAAAACTGAACAGGTTTCCAGATTTTTAAATCTAAAAATCCAAAATTCAGCAAATTCAGTTTCCAGATCAGGAAATTCAGTAATTCTCTGCGATCGCTTTTGCTTCGATAATGAGATTTTAATTTTTCAAGAATCAAACCTTCCTCACACACCTCTTCTCTCAACTCCCACATTTTATATCACAGACTAAAAAATGCTTTGGTCTACAAAATTGTTGATTTCATTTTTTTTCCCGTCGTTATCTCTCGCATAATTATAGCGAATGAATAAAAGATTTATCTCTTTTTTTAAAAAAAGATTTTTTAGAGTAGTTTTGTTCATTCAGTGATTTTCAAAATGCAGTGCGATTATTGAGTTATGGTTCATGCTATGCGGAGAAAATATTCATTTATCAAAGAGATTAAACATAAAATACAAATAGATCTTTCCGAATTAAATAGTGGATTAAAAAAACTTTTGTGCCTCTGAAAAAGAGCCAGCAAGTCAAAATTAGAGAACGGATTATAATATTATATTGTATCCCAAGAGCTCAGGTAGCACCGTAAAAACAGCGAAAAATCGCAAAACGATTCACAAATTATATCTACAGAATAATAACAGAGTCTCTACTCAAAATTGAAAGACTCTTTTATTTTCAAACGAAGTAGAAACTCTGTGATAACGTAAAGTCAACGAGTCCTTAATATTCATTTAATGTCACAATAGTCAAGATCGTAACAGTTGATAGTACTCTTATTAATATTACAACATGTGATATCTTTTAAGAGGTACTTGTCCCACAAATAATGTCTGTGAAAAAAATCCCACCAAGTCCTGTTCGGAGGGATTGGGAAGTTTTCGCATATGTGAGTGAGAAATTGTACGAACCCTCTTTTTTCGTTTTCTTTAATGCCGAAATGTCTCGGGATCTCGCAAAAATCGCCTCTCTGCTGCTTTTTTTTCGAGTCAATAAAAAAAAACCATCGACATTCTAAAACGATTTCAAGTCTCAAAAAAAATACCCAAATGTTTCCAAATTCCAAAAATATTCCAAAGTTTCTAATAAACACTCTTGAGAAAATTGTACAAAAGTTTGTAACGATTTCAAGAGATTTTGCTCCAAACTTAACTTTACGAGGAAAACGCGTCAAGTCTTTTAATAAAGACGATGCCTCTGATCGAAAAAGTGTTGCTTCTAATCTCGTTTTATTCTATTAATACTAACTCGATAAACAAAGTTTAAATTCGAAACTCGTAGTGAACTTTGTAACTTGCTACATAAAGTTCTGCTTTAATCACTATGTAATTTTACATTAGCTTCGGCAATTAGCTTTTAATACTCTGAATCGTGAAATCTTGAAAAAATCTCTCCTCAATTCTTCTTACCGAAATCGCTTCTTTGGTAAACCATCTGTAAAGCGAGCTTCAAAGTTTTTGAAATCAAGATCACAACTGAGATAAAGTCTAGCAATAAAAGATCCAAATTGCTAGACTTAGATACTCCGTCAGGCATTCTTGGCAACGAGGGCATCGATCAATCTTAACCTGGCTTTTGTCTGCTTGTAGGAGTCGTAGATCATCACAACTTGAGGGCCACGATCTTCTCTCTGCATTCGACGACCGGCTCTCGCTTCAAATTGGACCTCAAGCTCCTTCAAAGCTCGACGGAGACGCTTCTTTTCTTCCCTCGTTACTCGCTGTTGCACCAAAAGTTCCTCTCTGCAAATAATTCAGAATTATAATTCAATTCAAATTTTAAAGTTTCTGGCAAATACAATTTTAAAAAATACCAACTGTGGCAAAGCGTGGAGACTTTCTCCAGCACCTCGACTTCCTTCGCTACTGCTGTGTTGACTGTCGCTGTCAGTTGGAAACTGGTCCATACTCTCGATACAGTCCAAAATTCCCCGATGGGACATGTCTGGCTCACTGGCTCTTCTCTCTCCATCGGCTGGATTTCCAGGCAAGTAAGAAGACGTGAAATCCATTGCCTCGTGCTCCAAAATCGTCGCCAGTTCCGACATGCTGTCCTTATTCTTATTCTGTAAAAGAAGAGCAAAGAACCAATGAATTTATATTCATCAATTATTAGAATTTTTGAAGCATCCCGAATGTCAAACGGAAACTAACCGCTCCAGCCCTGATTAAAAGCCTCTTGAGCGTTCTGTATTTGTCATACAAAGGTCTAACGACCACTCGATCCTCTTTAGAAACCGGCCTCCCAAAAACATTCTCAATGTGAAGCAAAGCCTTCTGCACAGCAGTTTTTTCATCCATCAACTGCTCGTAACTCAATTCTTCCATATTCTCAGTTCTGTTGTGCTTGATTCTCTTCTCTGACAGTTTCTTCTCAATATCCTTGACCATCTCCTCCATCGAAGTGGTCCTTGTCTTTTCCTGGCTGTTATTGTTGTTCATGGGATTCTCATTAACGTTATCATTGCTTCGCAGGAAAACTCCAACGAGGTCTTCCTTCAAACTCTTGTGCTCTTTTCGAACCTTATTCAACTCTGAACACAGTCTTTTTATATCGCGGTTGCTCATTTTGTCCGAGTGACTCGGACGATAGCCAAAGTTGTCCTCAAACTCTTCTTCGTATCGTTTTATCTTCTTCTTGAGACCGTTTATGTGCTTTGCTAGATTTTTGAGGCTGAAATTGTTGGTATTTGGGGCGTCGTGTTGATCCTCGTCTTCTGAGTAGAACCTCCTGGGGATTAGGATAGAGTTCCGGGGAGAGAGCATCGCTTCTACTCTTGCATTCGCTTCTTCGTCCTGGAATTAAAATTTTATATTTGAATTTTTGCTAAAATTTTCAATATGTTTATATTTAGGATTATTGAAGGTATTGGGACAAACTTACGTTTCCCTGACGATGTTGAAAGCCCCAATTTGCCAAGGTGGGATTATTTAAGTCCTCGTGATCGACGGTTGGTGGACGAGCTGGGGAAGGAGATCTGCTTGGGCCACTGCTTAGCATTTCCAAAAAACTCTGACCCGATCCATGAATACTTGAAGTCTGAGGTCCTGGACAATTCTCTGAATTCTCCTCGTTTTCCTGCAAAAGAAAAAAAAAAAACATTGTTACATCAGAAAGCTTCTCGGGAAATTTATAGGGTGTGAATATTAAATTAAATTAACGTACTTTGCTGGCTCCCTGATTGGAGTTGGGGGTTTTGTGAATCCTCCTGCGTCGGATTTGTCTTCTTCCTCTGGGAGTGACGCTCCTACTGAATCTTTCGCTGTTTCTAATGTGTTCTGCGTCACATGAGTATCTCTCGGTGGCCAGGACGACATCGCAGGGCGACGGTACTGAAGATGGTTTTATCGAAACTGGAGAAACGTTGGTCCTCTCGTGCAGAGGTAACCCTCCACATCTCTGAAAAAAAAAATAAACTAATTTTCAAAAAAGTAAAAATTTAATTTGAATATTTAAGCCAAAGAGAACTAAAAAATGAGTAAACTAAAAATGATATCTATTTCTGGTAAAAACCGGTAAGCTGAGTCTTTAGTAATCTAATTAAGAACCAATACGATTTGCAACGTCGCTCTTGAAGCGAAGACCGATTATGCAGTCTGAAAACTTGATTCATGAGACTCTTTTAGTTTAGTTTAGAATCTTCAATTCTTGAAGGATTATTTTTTATTTTTGGCAATTAATTTTAATTTCTGGCTTCTTGAATTTTAATTTTTGACTCTTGCAATTAAAATTTAATTACTCACCATTCCGTGCCCCATGTCTGGTTGCAGCTGAGACAAAATATGCAGATGCTTGGCGCTGTTAAAATCCTCGTGACTGCTGACCCTACGAATGCTGTCTGCCTGGTTCTTTGTATTTTCCAAAATTCTCTCCTCGCTATTACTCCTTTAAAAATAAAAAATAAAAATGACTCTGTAAATTTATAATCACGACTCTGATGTCGAGGAAGCCACAAAAGCTTCCCAACAATTCCAGACAACTCTAATCTAATTTGATTTCATTTTCTAATCTCTTCTAAACAGAATTCTGGGGTTTCGGCTCTTTCAAAGATTGGAAGTAAAAAAAATTCTAAATTTTAATTCCTTGAATGTTGAAGATGTGAAAAGGGCTCAGCAGGAAGCAAAATGATATGGAATTTTATGGGATGAATCAAAGAGCCCAGAATAAAATCAGGATTTAATGAATCCAACTGTTTGCAAATGTACCTTATGAGTTTCCTTTCTGAGCAACAGGACTCGCGACGATCTTTTCGTTTGGGTGGTTTTGGGGCACAATCCGGCGAAGAGTCCTCGAAGGACTCTTCCTGTTTGCCCTTCAAATCCTTGCAGACCTTGCAATCGAATGCGCCGTTCACTCTTATGCTGAAACAAAAAGAATGAATTCCGTCAAGGACGCGTGCAACTTTTTGCAAAATCGTGCTTTTATCTCTCTCCTTTCTATACTTGGATGCTTTTCCTTCAAGAAACTTCTCGATTACACAAATTTTATCCTAGGTTAAAAATAGTCCCAGAATGAAGTAATTTAAAATTTTCCAGGGGAAAATTGACGAGGTGTTTTCTCTTGCATAAGCCAGGGAAAAAATTATACTGACATACTCGATAATTTCATGATCATGGTCCCGACATTCAAACAATGAATTCAAAATTACCATTGACAACTGTCACTAGGAAGTAATTATAAATTAATTCTAATTGTCAGTACTGTGATTTTTATCTGCAGTTTTACTTCAATTTTAATTGTTTTTTTTTTCAAAGATTTCTTTTTAGAGAAAGGAATTATCTAAAGATCTAATTTAATTTCATACTATCAATTTTTTAAATAATGTATTGTTATAATTTAAGTATATTGTAATGTATAATTTAATGTATTGTTTTTTTTATCTTTAATAGATTTTTATTTAAATTGAAATGAGATTCTGATTTTTTTCAATTAATTTGAAATTCTAGTAGACGATGTAAATTTCCACAGATTGAAGAATTGATTTTATAAGAATTACTTGAAGGAAAATTTTACAATCTTTCTAATCAAGACTTCTATTGACTCGATTCTAAGAACCTTTGTGTCAAATGAAATCTTTTCCCAAATCGAATTTTAAGACCAGTCTTTGAAGATTCTATTTTACTTCTATTCAGTTGGAATACTGTTTCCATTAATTGCTTTGATTCGATCGATATTTAATTATCTTTCAAATTTAATTGCATTAAATCTCCAATTATATTAAATTTACATCTATGTATCTAAATAAAATTGAAAATGAGAATAAAAGAATATTTTTAAAAATATAGAAGATCAAAAGATAAAAAACTAAAGACTCGAAAGTCCAAACCTTTAGATAATTCTAGTCATTTGGAAAAATTTGCAAAATCCAATAAATGACGAATTTAAAAATCGTCAATGAATAATTTGCAGGTGATTTGATTTAATAATTCAGACACGAATTATAAATGACCATGACATGCTGGAATTAAAACGACTGATATAACTTATTAAGTAATTGACCGTTTTAAATCGATTTCTATATTACTTTTTTAACCACTTCTCTAATAACGACGAGACGATAAAAACGATAAAATCGCAACCATTAAATCGAGTCCAAATATTCCTAGTACAATTTCAGTTTTTTATAATTTCAACTTTCAACAACAATTGAGACCAATTAATTCTTATTTCTTGCTTTCGAAAATATTTTACAATTAAAAACAGAATTAATTCATTTTAATGTTGGAATTAACAATTGTGATGAGTTTTTTTTAGTAGAATTTGAAACAATAACAATTGTTTTTACATAAAAATTTTATTCTAATTTTAACTAGATGTCTTTAATGTCCTTTAATGTACAATAAATTCCTCGGGAAAAGCTGGATTACTTTTTAATGGTTTTAAAACAAAACTAATTTGGAGTAAATTATTTAGTTACGATTCTTAAATTGTGTAACAAAAAATTAAAGTTTCTGGTCAACAAACTGAGGAATGTTTGACGTCATTCAAAAAGAGGGTCACACAATTGCAGTCGTTGTAATTTTAATTAATCATTCCAGCAACCCTGGAAAATTTTTCTCCTGCTCCTAAATTATAATCCAAATTAAGAAACTTATTTTAAACTATCTATTTTTCAAGTAAATTGATAAATTCTTCTAAATAATTAACTTAAAATGTATTGTGATAAAATAAATGAATTAACAAATAGGAAACTTTTCAAACAGTTCAAAAAAATATTCGACAGACTCCAAATTATTTTTTTTTTTTCCTGTAAAAATATTTTGCCTGTTTTGCTCCAATTTAACCAATCGTGTTTATTAACGTTTACTCACGTTCTGATTATTTCCTGTTTGAACAATTCCTGGCACTCATGTAATCACAAACACCAACTTTCTTTTCCAAAAGCGAACTACCGGCGTGAAGACGAATCTTTCAACGATTCGATGAAACATTTATATTTGTCAGAGTTTTTATTTCACGAAGCGAAGAATTCAGAAATCACACCTTAAACTCACTTTTGAAGATTACACAAAGTTTCTCATCGCCAAAACTGTCTCAAGTTTCTTTAAACAAATTTATAATTGTTTATTCGTTTACTTTTGTTCAAGGAAAATTATTTCCCTGTGAGTCTTTATAAAAAACTGATTTAAAAATCTGGACTTTTACTTTCAAATCACTTTTGTCTCAAAATCAATTGGAGTGAGTTTCGAGCTCCAAAGTGGCAGAAAGCAAACTGTCTTTGAAGTCGAGTCGAGCCGGGGACTATATTCGGATTTTGTACGTTGCTGGCATAATTACAGAGTGGTGAACACGTGTAGGTGATCTGAGATGAGAGAATGTTGGTGAGGATGCGATGCTGAGATTCAGGGATGTAAGAAAAAGAGGCAATCCCAGACTTTTCAGAAACAAATATAACTTAAAAAAAAAAATAAAGAAAAAAGAACAAAAATTTAAATTTATTGCTAATGAGGGAATTTAATTTTCCAAATTGGAATTTGATTTCTTAAAAGATTCCTTATTGGAAATTACATTTCCTATTTGAAATTAAATTCATAATTAAAATTTTAATTAATTACAAGTAGATAGTGAGAAATAAAATTTTATGATCAAATAAAAATTGAAAACTGTAAGATTGTAAATTCTGCTCCAAAAATATTTTGTTTTAAAACTATTGTTTTCAAACAATGATTTAAATTGTAAAAAACTATATTTTTACAGTTTTATTTTCTTTACAAAATACATACTTTCCAAGAATTACCTATTATGATTAATTTCCAGTATAGTCATCTCCCGCATATTTAAAATCTATTTCCACTTGAGACTTCCAAATTTAAACTGAAGTTTGTAGACGACTTGCGATTTATGGAAAACTCGACTTGGCGAGGTTCCTTCTTATTAACTAATCCACTCCCTCCATTTCCTGCCTCCTTTTCACGGTCTCTCTCCCTCTTTTCAATGTTATTCAATGGTAAATATTAAATACAACCATTCTCAAGCTGTAAAATAAAAAAAAAAGTTGGTGCAACTTTTGAAAAAAGAGACTGTTTTATTTATTTATTTCTTATTTTATTAATTTGTAGCTTTAAAAGTTCTGCAGCTTCCAACTAGGAAACTATATAAAATTATTTATTATTTATTAAATAATCAAATGAAAATTATTTTTAAATTTAACAAATTATTTTATATAAATTTTTCTTCATTTTCAAAAAAAAAAAAAAGGATTGAGAACCTTTTTCTGTAAGGGGCGAATTTTAGGAAAAGGACAAACTGTGAGGATTTGGAACCGGTTTATTTGAGTTGGTCATTTTGGAAAGGATGATCTTGCAAACTCTAAGGCTAAAGGGCAACACTTTACGTTTACTCAACTTTACTCTCAGGAAACCAGAAATAACTCGATTATATCACGCTTCCGATGAATGTCAGATAATTGTAAAATAGACGAAAATTTGTAAAAACGAAACTCTTGACAAAAAACTGACCTGTGTATGAAGAAAATTGAGATTAAAAATCAAAAGTCAACCTTTTTATACTTTTATATAGTTATTAAATTAATAAATTTTTTTTTTTTATCAGACCAGACATTTACATATCTCCATGAATCATATCATGAATAGAAAAACAATACAATCAATGACTAAGAGTAAACATTCAAATCTCCCAACCTTAATTCTCGGCTCTTTAGAGACAACGCACAAAAATCTCTATTTCAAAAGAAAGGAATATTGGAAAGCAATCAATATTGAGAGAAATAAATTATAAATTGTTTTTCAACAAGGATTGTGCTGTAATTGAAAAATTCTCTCTCTCAATTCTGTATTTTGTATTATGTAAACATTAATTATAAACAGCTTCCAGTCATCGCTAAGATCACTGAACTGTTGAAATTTTATTATTTTATAATTGAAAGTCTGTGCAAATTTTATTGTATTAAAATAAAAATAAACTAAGTCAACTAAGTTAAATAAAATAAACTAAGTTAATTAATTTAAGATGATGAATTTAGAAAAATTGTAAATAAATAATTTGCAAACACTGATTAAGTAATTTATAATAACTGAGATTAAATATATAATATTATTTTCACAAGCTGCTCTCAGTAGTAGGAAATAAATATTTGAATGATGAAGAACAGAATAAATATATTAATGACTCCAAATTGAGTTTTAAATTTCAAAAGCATGATTCTAATTACGAGGTTCATTGTTTGTCAAGAGAAACACAATTCACGATAATAACTGAATCAATTTAATGTCCCTTTCTCTTTTTAGGGTCTAAAATATTTTGCAAGCAAGATCTCAGATACCAGATAAATATTTTAAGTAATAAAATTCCAATTCTTTCTACATTTTCCAGAAGCTTCATTGAGAGCAAAATATATCGATTTTGCGGTCAAACATGTTCTCAATATAATATTACTATAAAAAAATATCCGGTTTAATTTTTTCGTTCATCGATTATTCAGTGTGTAGATGATTTTCTTCTTTGTTAATATATTTATTTCTCATTTTTTCTGTCTATTTTTAAATATTTTTAAAACATTTTTTTGCTTTCAAGTTATTATAAGTAGATTTAACAGATGATTGAAAATTAGTTCCGATATAAACATCGTGGCAAGTTCACAAGCACGTGACAAGTAAAGTGTGCTAAATTAATTCGAGTTGAAAACAGTCATGTGCCCCATCAAACGATCAATTATTATATTTTCCCGAGGAGGCGTCGATCAATTTGACACTTCCCAATGATCATTTTTCAACAGAAAATATTATATTCATAATTAAATTCATAATAATTTTTTTTAAATAAAAACATTTAATAAGACAAATTATTTAACTTATTTTCAATTTATTTTATGCAATATTTTAAATAGTCAAAATTTAACAATGTTTACTAAAGAAAGAAAAGGTTTCCAAAAGGAAAATTAATTTTAAATGAAATTAAAGAACCTCTGATTTCTGCAGTTTAATAATAATATTTTTGATTAGAATAATCCATCCTCAAATTAAAATATATAAATAAATTACATAAAAATATGATAATTTCAAGTAAAGTGCTGCAATATTTCAAATATCTTTTCAACTTTTTAATTCTATAGTTCTATACGTTAAAGTAGGTGATTGCATCGTCCTTGATGTTTTATTCATTAAACCAAGAGAGAAAGAAAATTTACATTCGCTCTTCTATTTAATTCTTATGTAAATAATGCATTAAAGTTTCCTGAAGATTTTTTTTAAAGAAAATATGATCATTTATTGCAAATTGTAAAAACATGATTTATTTTTTAGACATTAAAAATCTATTTATCGAGTATTAACTTTTAAAATTTTAAAACATGTTAAAATGTTTAGACATTCAGAGGCTTTTGATTGTTTAAATCCTTTTATCATTTAACTTTAATTTCAATATGAATTTTAATTTTGGAAAAGATTGATTTTGCTTGAAAGTGCAAATTTTCATATTTATATTTGATCAAATTGCAAGGAACCATTTGCACATGTTGGTTTCTTTGACGTCAATGACTGACTATTTTCAGACATGCCCACAAATGTAAATTTCTAAACCCTTCCAACTATTCTAAAGTGCGTGTTGTTTCCAATGTACAACCACAGAATCCTAAAAAATGAAATTTTTCAACTAAAAGAAATCAATTCAATAAAATTAAAGACAATACACTTTAGTGTTTTCAAATTTCCGAACTCTGAGACAATTTTTATCTTTATTGCCATTTTCAAAATAAAGTCTAGCTTATTTTTGAAGAACCGTTAAAAATAAACCTGTTAAAAGCTTGCGTCAGTAAAGTCATAAAGATTTAATTACAAATATCGCTAATTTGACTGACCATGTGGCTATTTTCATCTTTGGAAACAAGTCACGTTTAAACCGGCTTTTTCCAACAAATAAAATGAGATTTGAAGATCAGAGCCTACGTGCTAAAGGATTCGTACAACAATTTGCTAAAGTAGAGCAATTTAAAATAATTTGTTGATGTTCGAAACCCATCAACAAGTTTTATTTTAGCTGCTTACGTGTTAATAGTTTGTGTTTTCAACTTGTACCTTTCAAAATTGGAATTATTAATATTATTCTGTAAATTAGAATCTCCATTGAACCTTTTATTCAATAAATATTTTTTAAAAACAATTAAAATGAAAGAGACGACATTTTCACTTAAAAACGAATTTAAATTCTGTATAAAAATGGGACTGGAGGAAATAAAAGTTTATAATCTTGGATGAGTTCATTTTTCATTATAAACTTGGAGCGAAGAAGATCAAAGTCAAGAGCGATTTTTTTTAGAATTACTATCCATATGTTCGTCTAGCGGAAATACAGAAAATATAGCAACTATATTGAATGACTCGGATGCACTATTTTCGTTGAAGCAGGCAATTAGCGAAATCGAGTATCGACCTGGCATTAACTAATTGGATGGAAAAACTTGCACAATGTTTGCATTCATCATTCCTGTCTGGCTCTCAAAACCATTTTCATCATCGACCGACTACTTTCAAAAATCGATAATTAATTCTAAAGGCTTCTTTGCTTTTTTTAAAATTCTAAGTAATTTTTCCACTCTCATTAAGAGTATGTGATACATAATGACATCACGAATTATCGACTGATTTTTTATTTACATTTAGCGGGTTTATTAAGAGAGAAATGCAAATATAATGCTGAAATTTTGGGAAATAATAAAGAATATATTTAGGCATCGATGCCTGGTGCGCTTCAGTTTATATTTCGAAAAAAAAATTTTCAAAAATAATTTCTTTTCAAAATAAAAATTGAAACGCACCAGACGTCGATTCCTTGATGTATTCCTTATTATTTCTTCAAATTTCAGTATTATATTTGCATTTCTCTCTTCATAGCCCTGTTGAATATAAATAAAAAATCGCTCGGTAATTCGTGACATCATTATGTATCAAATACCCTTAAATTATTATTTTTTCATGGAAATTTGATAATTAAGTAATGGAATTTCTGTGCAACATGAGGACTTTAACAGGATGGTATAAAGTATCACAAATGCTAGTGGCTTATCATATCAAAGCTTTGTAATTGAATCGAGATATTGATTTAGAGCCTACACAATTCCAATACAAATCTAATTGCAGGAAGCAAAAATACGCAATTTCAATAGTGGGAAAATTCTAGAAAGCTTCCTAAATATTACGATTAATTTAATAATCTTCAAATGACGTCATCTTCCTCTTTTTAATTTTTATATTCAACAATTGAAGTTCTTTTTATAAGTAGGCATTTTAAAAAACGATTTTTAATTACAGTTGAATAAAATCGTTTCGCTAGTTAATCATCAAGTTAAACATCGATTTTTTTATAAAATCGTTTCATCCAAAAATAATTTTCAATCTCCAAAAGTAGATTTGATTATTGCTGTCAACATTTTGGATTCGTGGTCGAGTGGTAAATTTGGATAATTTTCCCCGTCGATTTCGATTCGCTCACGAGTAGTTACAATCCAGAAAGGTTTAGATTGAAAGACACTAACCGTGGGTATTTTCGGCAAAATTATTTTCACTCCCGCAAGCTGCGCAGTTTCTTGACGAGAAGAAGAATTTACTAGTTTTGGCTCCTGGCACCGGACCAGGATTTTCTCGAGACTAACACCCGATAATCTGTCTCTTAAAGAAATATTGAAGACAGAGAAAAAAAGAAAAAAAAATCTAGTGAGAAAGACGAGGAAAACTGATGGAATTTGACTGACTTTTCCTTCGCTTGCCAGACTCTCGTGGAACTTTTCACTGGCAGGGTTTCAAAGTTTAATTGTCTCTATGAGCAAATGATTATGCAAGTCAGCACCACAAGGATCAGAGGATGTCAAAAGGAAAGCACGTGTCATTTTGAAATTCCTAGTTTCTGAGTGATAATTATGCAAAGGGAATCACGTGCTCAATTTCTCTTATGACGAAAGTTCAATTCTACTTGATTGCTTCTATTTTATTTATTTACCATTACGTAATTTCATTTTAAAACAATTTTTAAAACAAAAATTGTTTTATATGTTGTTTCTTGCTTTTAAATTTAGATTCTAGTCAGAGTTTTTATTTATAAAAGCCGAGAAGAATGAATTTTGATTTTACATAAATGTTAGATTCTTGGAGAGTGAATAACAAAAATTTTGATGATGGTCCAAGATTATTTTTGTAATTTCTTTAAAAAAATATTTTACAGTCGTCAGAGACGAAGGACAAAAAAGTCAAAGCAACGAGGATGAGGAGTCAGACAAATGATGTGATAAATAATGCAAACTTGATGTGAATATTGCATTGGCAGGTCGAGGCATTGACACTCGTTTCACGATCGATTGCACTTTGTTTCGAATGGGCTCGTTATCATCAATCACGTTCTGCACTCCAATTCACAGTCGGTCTCCGGAACTCAGTTTGTAAACGTTTTTCAACTGAGTGTCGATTGCAAATAAAAAAAGAGGCAGAAGAATAAGCAGAAAGATTTAACCATAGGATATCATTAAAGATAATCTTGGAGCCTGGAATTATCGTTATTTTTTCTGCTCTGAATTTCCGGTTCATATTTTAAAGATATAATTTCACAGCAGGAAGTGCTTAACCCTGGACGTAATATCAAAATATCACAACGTTATCAAGAAACCTCAGAAAATTATAATTTCATTTGTAACTGAAATTTGATTATGCAATTTAAAAGACTCAGCTTACAATCTGTGTTCGTGGCCATACATAAGAGAGATTAGCTTAAGCCAATTAACTGCAGTGAAAGAACAAGAACTGATGCAGTCAACTTCGACTTAACAAAAAAAATTAAATAGCTAAAAACTTTCAGCTAATTACGATTTCAATAAAAATTGACTTTTATTTTTTACTCTAATCAGGTAACAAATTTATGCAAATTTCCCAGAAACACTTAATAAATATTTTCTCGTTAGAACGACACTCGATGAATTCATATATTCTTTTTTACATTTCCGATCGTCTGTGATCGCGACGAAGGAGAAGGTCTTGCAATTCCGTAATTATAGCAATAACAGTAAAGTTAAGAATAAAGTTTTAAGAGAGTAAACAAACGTCTGTAAATATGGAAGGTCGACGTCATTTTATAGATGCAGTTGTATTTTTATAAATAATTAAAATTCTCTTTGACATTCTCCATTTCCTGGCTTGGAAAATTAAATTTAAGCGTCAGGTATTCTCGTCAAGGTCGTGCTTTTTACTGGGTCAGTGGTACGAATAAAATTATTCTACGAGAGTGATTGGCTTCCAGAACAGCAAACTCACTCTCGGACATTGACTTCACTCCTTTAGACCTTTCGATTAAAACAACTGAAAGGAAAAAAGCTTGTAAGAAAAGTTCTAGAATTTCCCAACTTTTTAAATTCATTTCTGGGAATAAAAATATTTTTATAATCAAAATTGATTTGATTTTTAATGAAACTGAAGGAGTAAAACAAAATAGGGACATCGACATCGTCCTAGTGGCCATTGACGTCCTCTACAAGTCGAAGTAAAATTAGAGGTAGACTTGCGTGTATATAAATTCTTACGTTGACCCTCCACCTATTTACATAAACAGAATACCTATATGAAATTTTCTTTCTCAAGTGCATATGTGGTGGCAAATGGCAAACGCCAAGGGCCAAACACTATCGATCTTGAACACGTGCGTGACTCGCGGCCAAGCAACCTCGTACGATAATATCGCAACTTTTTTTTACCAATAAACGCTTCTTCTCGAGAAAAAGATGTAAAAAAGTCTCTCCGAGATTTAAACAAAGAAGCAAAAAGCCAATCTACATAAATGATAATGAGACAAAACAAAAATATGACGACTATGTATGTCTTTAACAAATAACTCTATGGAAAAGTTTAAAAGAAACCAAGAAACTCAATGACTGGGGGAAATTTTTCTGTGAAAATATATTATTAGGATTTACAATTTACAATTTTTATTTTCAATTTAATAAAAAGTATTAAATTCTTTTAGGAAACACTGGTCGTTTTGGTTTTTAAAAAGACTTTTTCTATCAGGCAAAAATTAAGACAGTTGTAAATGTTCATGAATGGTTATTTTTACGAGAAAAAAATTCTCCTTTGCTGTATACGGAAGTTATTTGGCCGGATTTGCTCCAGTAACTTTTAGATCGTAAGGGAAAAAGTTATACGAGGTTAAACACGTGCGTGGTCCCGGAAAATAAATACCAAACATAATATATCTAAATCATTTCAGAGTCAAGGCGAATAAAAACGAAATTGAGGAAATCGACTTGGAAATTTTTTTCCTCTGGAAAAATACTGATTAAAAAATTATCCATCGACGTAGATATCCATCCAGGAAGTACTCGATTAAAAAAATTAAAATATTGTAAATTATCAAGGAAAAAATTAATAATTTGAATTTAAAACACACGACTTTTTAAATTTGAAACTGAATATTTTAAAATTTGCCTATTATTCTTCTGCAAATTAAAAATTCTACTTTTATATTTACAAACGTATCAAAGGTCAGAATTGACAAATATGAATTATGGAGAAATTTTGTTCACTCACCAATCTGGGAAGAGAATTTCTGCATCAAAGATAATATCGTGAAGAAGGTTTGTCGCCGGCGGGACGTGTGGGAGAATTACCGGCGCAAATACTTGAGAAACCCCGGCATTTCGTCCGTGCAGTGTTTCATATTTGTCGAAATAAATCACCAGGTATCCCAGCAATCGGTAGTGCGGAGCTGGCAGCGATGAGAGCAATTCTTTTGTCGCCAGAATCCAGGTTTCACGATCGGCAAAGTAATATTCTACAAGCATAAATGGTAAAAATAAATTTCTAATTCATATTCGTTTCCATCTTCTTAAAGTTCGTAACTTTTCAAAATTTAGCTTACGCTTGTGAATTTGTAAAAGTCTGGAGACGATATTCGTAGGTACAAGGGGATTAGAAAGTTCCTTGAGGTATTGTCTGAGGATTGTTGCTGCGGTGGAAGGACAAGCAACACCCTCGAGATCTGCGTCTCCCCGCCGTTCGAAGCTAGTTCTGAGTCTCTCGGCAAGCCTCGGATTTCCTCCAGAAAGTCTGAAGACAGATGGGCTTTTGAAGCCATGAATCTCGATGTAGCTGCAGAGACGATAAACGACATATGGCACTCCAGTATCCAAATATGACTCGGTTGATTCCAAAGGAACACCGAAAACTCGAATTGATCCTGATCCACGACCTAAAAGCGTTCCGGTCAGGGCGCGTTTTACTCTTGCGAGGCGAGATTCATCCTGGAACAAATTTAAAATCCAAACAGAGATTTAATAAAAGTCTTCAAGAAACAAATAATAATATTGGCCGTGAAATTATTGATGTAAAATGTAGGTTTTTTATTCATTATTCACCTTGTCATGCATCTGACTTGACGAGGATCCATGATGATGATGATGGAGATGATTGTGTTGATGATGATGAGGGTCTTGCTGCGGACGTCTCATCCCACTTTTTCTGCACCGCGACCCACTGCCGCACTGTCAAAAACAAAAATCTGAACCTAATAATTTTGAATCTATTCCATATTCCAAGAAGAAAGGAAAAAATTCCACAGTTTTGTAATTTAACTACAAAATCTGTTTATAATATTGACAGAAAAATAAACAAATAGAAACAAAATGTTTATAAAAAGAGATTTATAGATAAATTAGCTGACGAATCGTTAATTGAATTTAGGAAATAAATAATCAGGAAAATCTTAAGGCAGAAAAAGTTTCAAATTAATCAACTTAATCACGTCTCAAGAAGCTAGGAAGTTGGTCGAAAGTTCTGGAAAACTAGAGAGAAATCTCTTTCAATTTCCTAGAACGGGCGGTTCTATTAAAAGTATCGCGTGACGTTTGTTGGGTCTAAGAATTAACAGAGTTTGAAGAGTGATGTGCCAAAATAACGTAGCCGAAATTCTTACGTAATAAGCTGGACACACGTTCTATGTTATTAAATATAGAAAAGACCTTTTATCAACTTTGAACTATGAGAAATGCATTTTCTTCAGAAGCTTTCAAAGTTTGATGTTTTGAATTTCAATTGGGTCTGTTACAAATTTAAAACTTGTTTAAATTCGAAGGCTTTACTCTCTAAATCTGAATTAGTAGTTTTCTACTAATGAAATAGTGCCGAATCGTTTACCAATTGCTTTAGTAAG
>JBAGKK010491635.1:0-15714 GCA_037177015.1 Euceroptres primus
TTCAGCGTAATATTTGTATTTCTCTCTCAATAAACCTGTCAAATATAAATAAAAAACGGTCGGTAATTAGATGTATAAGACACACTGTTCATATTCATAAAATTACAAAATTTACTTAAGGCAGTAAAAGTAAATTATGAGGAATAAACTTGACTCTGTGCAAAGAACGACGAATATTCCGCAAGCCTGGAAGCGCGCTCAAACTAGCGAGCGACGGGACCTTCGCGTGCTATAAAGACCTCGCGCGCAGCGCGAGGTTTAACGATATCTGAGCGCGAAGCGCGCGATGAGAATGTGCTTGCGCCCCCGAAGGGGGCCAGGCAGATTTTTTAATTTCAAACTTTTCAAAATTTCAATTATCCAATTTATGAACGATTCTATCTTTATTTGATCTTTGTGATTGTTTTCAATTTGAAATCTTAAACATATGTGTAATTGTGAAGTTTTTTAATCTTCAATTTCATATAGACATTTGATATAGTTATTAATAGAATTTAATATAGTTATTAATTTAATTAATTAATTTAATTTAATATTATTTATTTATTTAATTTAATATTATTAATTTAATTAATTAATTTAATTTAATAATATAATATTAATAGAATTTTAATGTAAAATTTCTGATAAAAGAATTGTTTCTTTTTTTTTTATCTTTGTGAAAAAAGCACCCCATTTGCCCTTTTTTGAAAGCTTTTTTGCGATGTGAATCCTGTTGATATTGATATTTATAGTATTTGTAATGCTTATTCAATGCCTTGACAGGTCAGTCCTACTCCATCCACTTGGCCAGAAGATTTGGAGAGTGGAGTTCAAACCTACGCAAATGTCTCCAGTCTTCCAACACTATCGGGACCTCCACCACTGCCTCCTCAAGTGGGACCCAACGAAAGTCCGCCGAAGCCAAAGTCGAATGTCGATCTTGCTCAAAGTATGAAGGATTTGGCAGTAGATACCAAACCTCAAACGTCCCCTAAAAAACTGGATCCTGCATTTCTCGCCGAGTTGGAGAAACACCTCGGAGAAAAGGAAGCTTCAAAGAACACGAATGCTATTCAGCAACAGCAGCAACAGTCAGTTGTCGCTTGTTTGCCTTACACTGGTGTTCACAAATTGCAAGACAATCCCGCAATACCAATGCTTCGGCCGCCTCCCCAACCCGCCAAGTCCAAATCTCCTCACAATGATCCACGTGCGGTTGTGAACATCACCAACAAGGTTCAGAACTCCTGGCAGTCGAAGAGTACCAATATCCAGAGACCGAGAAGCCAGCTGGGTCAGGTTAACAGTCAAATGCTTGAGAGTACAACCGACGCCATCGTCAGCCAGATGTGGCAACAGACTCAATCTCAAGCCCTGCCAGCACAAAATGTATTTCCGATTCAAACGAGCATCCAGCAGACTCAGACGATGCAGATTTCCTTCCAAAGCAGCTCGAATCTACTGCAAATTGCTCCTAGTAACTTAACGCACGCTCCAAGCAATCTACAAAATGATCAGAGCGCACTCATTGCACAGAATCTCTCCGCGAACCAGAACTACTTTCAGCAACAGACATTCACCCTCCCGGTGCCAAATCAAAGTGTCAATCATAACATTACTCAGGTTCAGAACGATCTTCAGCATCCTTCGCCAACCAACAGTCGACTCAATAGTTTACCTAGACCCGTTTCGCAGTCGGGGGCAGTGCTTTCTGAACAAGTATACGCCGAGTTGAAACAAACCGTACCGAATCTTGAACAATTATCACAAAACGAGTTTAACACTCTTTACAATAAGACTGTGCAACAAAATATACTCAGGAACTACCACGCTAATAATGTGACTGCGACTTGCAATAATGCGTGTTTGTCCAGTTCGAATTACAATTGCCAGCAGCAGACAAGTATGAGCATCACAAACAGTCCCTCCCAGTCAAATATTCGTCAGGGTCAGACTTTGCCGAGGTCTTATAAGCAAGAAAATCCGTATGACTTTAGTCCTAGTTTAAAGCAACCTCCTGTGTACAATCCACCGCCAGCATGGTCGCCTTTAAAACCAGTCCAGAACGGATTCATTCCGAATCAATCTGCAAAATCAAACACGAATATGTGTGCCAATCAGAGCGGAAGCCCTAATTTGATGCAGTTCACGCCCACGAGGATATCGCAACCCTCGACCTCACATCCTATTTCTACTGCGAGAAGTCTTTTACCTCAATTAAATGAGACGACGATTAATACCCAGTTAGCTCCTTCCACTTCAGCGTATCCATCTGGAATTAGCCCTCCACTGTGTGGAGCCTCGAAGCAGCTGGTGATGTCGCTGAATGATGAGTTTAAAGCGAGAAAAGTTATGAAGGTGCAACAACAAAAAGAGGCTGCTAACGCATCCCAGCAGGAAATTTTGACGGCGCTTCAAGCCACTGGATGGGACACGAGTGAAGCTGCCAAACAGATTATTAAAGACAGAGAGGCGAAAGTGGATTCTCTTTTTCGGTGAGTATTTTTTGTCATTTTGTTCCCCCTTTTCCTCTTATTTCTCTCAAAGTCCCCTAAAATTCCTTTATTTTAGAATTTTATTTCTTTTTCTCCCTTTTTTAAATTCAAAGTTCCGATTAATTTATAAGAAATAGAAACTTATGACATTCAAAAACTCTTTCAATATTTTCTGACATTTTCTGTAATTTCTAAATTTTCAAATCTTTTAAACTCTTCCAAAATCTACAAAAGGCTGCTAACATCTCCTAAAATCTACCAGAATCTTCAAGACTTGTCTGAAGTCTGTTAAAATTCTTCAAAAAATTCTATACTGCCCTCCAGACTCGCAAAATCATTCAGCTTCTTCTAAAATCTTCCATAATTTTTAACAAATTTTCTAAATTTTTTAGAAATTAAAAAAAATTCTTGTCTGATCCATAATTTTTTAGGCTCCCTCAGAGCTTTCTTAATCCTTAGAAAGTTTTCCAAAATATATTTATTTTAAGTTTCAAAAATATTCTAGACCGTTCTAGAATCTTCTAAAATTTTTTGAACTCTTCTATAACCTTCCAGAAGTATCCCGAATTCTCCAAAATCTTTTAGAATCTGCCAAAATTTACAAAAAAACTCCTAAAATCATCCAGATGCTGCTAAAATTTTAAAAAATTTGTCCAAATTTGTTAGAATGCTCTACAATTCCTGACTGATTCATAATCTTCCAGAATCTTTTTAATCTTTAAAATTTTTTTTTAAAATTGAAAAATTTCCAATTTAAATTTGTTCAAAATATTTTAGACTTCCAGAATCTTCTGAACTCTTTCATAACCTTCTAGAATCTTTTAGACGTTTCTCCGTAATCTTTTAGAATCTACAAAAGACTCCCGAAAATTTCTCAAATCTTTTAGAATCTTCAACTTACCTGAAATTTGTAAAAATTCTCCAAAATATTCCAGACTGTTCTAGAATCTTCTGGACGTTTCCAGAATTCTTCAGAATCTTTTAGAATCCTCTAAAATCTACAGAAGATTTCTAAAATCTCTTAAAATCCTCCAGTACCTTCAAAACTTATCTGAACTTCAGAATTTTCAAAAATTCTACAAAATAATTTAGATCCCTCTAAAATCTGCAAAAGACTCCCATAATCTTAAAGAATCTTCTAGACTGTTTTCATAATCATCCTAAAATTCAGTAGATTTTTTGAAAGTCTTTTAAAAAAATCTGGAAGAGACAAGAAGATTTTAGAAGTTTGTGGTAGAATTCGAAAAATTTTTGAGGATTCTAAAAGATTCTGAAATAGTATAGAATATTTTTAAAAATTATGATAGATTTTGGAGTGTGTTTGAAGATTTTAGAAGACTCTGAAAAAGTTTGGATATCTCTGTAAGAGTTTAAAAGATCTCGAAAGATTTTAGAATGTTGTAGAAAATTTTGGAGGATTTCAGAAGATTTTGGAAGAATCAGGAAGTCTCTAGAAGGTTTTAAAACATTCTAAAATATCTAGAAGATTTTAGAGGATTTTGAAGGATTTTAGAAGATTTAACGAATCTACAAGAATATGGAAAATTTCAGATATTCTAGAAGAATCTAAACGGTTGTCGAAAAGTCCAGAAATTTTTAGAAAATTTTAGTGAGTTCCAAAATTCTGAAAATCTAGAAATTTGTGTAGTATTTTATTATATTTTATACAGGAATCTAACATTTCTGAGGAGTTTTTAAGATTCTGTAGAATTGCAGCAAACTTATTTCGGGAATTTGATTTATTGAAGATTCAAAAATTCAACAATTTTATAATTCCGAAATCTAAATTGTTGCCAAGGTAAAATAGTTCTGTCAATTTCACAAGAAAATATTGTGAAAGAAGGGTATTTTTCGATTTTTTCTAAAAAAATTTCTAACATTAAGAGTGTATCTACTTATTTATTTTTTAAATAATTTTTTACAGGACAAAAATTATGAAATGTGACAGTCCTATAAAAAATTGTTGACTATTTTGGAAACTCATCTATTATATTAGATATTATGTTTCATCAAGAAAACTAAAATCATAAAATAGTAAATATGACGAATTTTTATAATAATAATCATTGACACTGTTTTCTTATTATCGAATCTTAATAAAAAAAAGAGTGTTAAAGTTTTCTTCGGAAAGTCTGCTTGGAATTAAGGAAATTTTCGTTTCCATTCCTTGCTTTCGGTATGAAAGCAACGAATTAGTCCATTCATATTAGGAATACAAAACCTAAATTCATTCAATATAATAATAATTGACGACTCCTCCAAGAGTTTATTCACCTTCATGATAAGCTGACTAACAAATATTAAGACACACGCCTGCTAGGCATTGAATTTCGTACGGTAATAAAATTCATCTTTTCAGTGATAAATCAAATAAAAATCATGTATTTAGTACACGCATAATTTTCATTATCTGAAGTCTTAAAACAAAATCGTTAACTGAATCTGTAAATGTCTATTTTTTAGATGAGTATTTTATTTCAACTCCACTTTGATTAGCTATATGGTATAATCATATATTTTTTTAATTGCAGATTGGGACTTGCAGATAGACAACAATGCAAAGGTGCGCTGAAACAGACTGAATATGACGTAGAATTAGCAGCTTCTCTCTTGCTGGATCGTGCGAGGTGAAGATGAATCTCTAAACAGTAACGAGTAATTCAAAGTACCGAAGGTGATAAAAATCTATCCTTAGACTTGGTCGTAAGTATTTCAATAAAAAATGAAAGATGTTTCAAAGGGTATTAGGTATTATTGCATTCCAGTAAAGTGGAAATTAGAAAAAGCTTTTAAATTTTGAATAAATCTCGTTATAGCAGCTGACCAAAAAAAGAGGAAGCTTTCAGAAAAGAGAAAGTTGTAATTTCTGACTATAAGACGATTTCTGCGTGTGAAAAACGTTAACGATAAAAAATAGAATTGAGAACAATTGTTAATTGAAGTGGGTAAGGAAATGAGGTTTCACCCGAAAAATGGTAGCAGTTATAGGAAATTCTGAAGTTACTGACATTTTAAAGTTTATCCTTTTGTGTGAACCTATTTCAACCTTATAAACTGGAACTTTACCGACGTGCTTGTAATTTCAAATAGCCTCATTTTTTATGCTTCAGAACGAAAAACTACATATGTATTACGTTTACTCCAAGCGAGTATTATTTACTATTATATTTGACTGAAGCGTATTAGCAAGAAATGTTGCGAAATTCTTGAGCAAGTAGGCTTTTAATTATCGTTTACGAAAAATCTCGGCATGCGAGAGCATCGTAGGTGTTTGAATTTTAATTAAAGATGATCAAAATGACTTTCTGTCGAATTGTTTCCCGAGGAGCTTTGAAAATTTTCAAGGTTCTTAAGCAGGTAGATTTCGAGGTGGTTGTTGCATTAATTGATACTTTTCAACTCGTTTCTCTTTTATTTTGGAAATTACGGGAGCTGTGACATTAGGGAAAAAAAATCTTGTGATTTAATTTCAAAATTTACTAAAATTAAAATTCTTAAAAGAAAGGTACATCCATTTTTTACATAAAAATAAAAATTCTTATTCTGAATCTGGCATAGAATTATAGTGATTATAGTGATGATGAAAAATTTTTAATTGAAAACTTACAACAATTTTGATGAATTAAATAATTTAAAATTAAAATAGTAATTGAAATCTAATTTATGAACGGTCAAATTTGTAAGCTACCTTCACTTAGAAGATAATTGTAAAATTGTAACTTCGGAAAAGTGGAAAACAAACATTTTAGATATGTATTAAATTTTTTGAAGATTTTGCAATTTGAAGGTGAAATAAAAAACTGGAAAATTGCTGATAATAATTGGATGCTTCAAATTCCTGGTTAAAATCAGGAAATTGGAATAATAGACTATTTGAAAATTAAAATATTTCGATTTTGGAATTCTAAAATTATTTTATATTTTATACTCTCCTTTTGTACAAATTGTACATTGAAGTTTTTCACCATGAAAATTTTGACAAAGGCCAATTGATATTTGCAGAATTCTTAAAATGAATTTGAAATTTTCAAATGAAAATTTTCACGCTAACATCTCTATAGAATTATATTTCCTGAAAGTTATCGTAGGGATTTCAATTAAATTTTCACAAAAATTTGTTTAAACTATCTTCAGTTCTAATCAAGATAATGAAGTGATTTAAATTCGAGGTGGTTAGTTGAACTATCTGTAATTATTTAAAATTTGAAAAAAAAGTATTTGCTTCTTTTTTTCTTCGTGCAAATTGCGATATTTGAAGAGTTTTTTATATTGGAAAACAAGTATAAGACACCAGCGGGGTGCATTTTTTCATGGGATCGACCTCGCATTTCCTCAAAATAGTTCAGACGCGGACAACACTTCTGTTTGCAATAATATGTAACCGCAATTTGACTTTTGATTCTTGTGCAGAATGATCTGTTGATAACGAAAAGTTTGGTTACCCCCCGCGAATTATGGTCCAGTCTCGAGTTATTAACAATTGTTTATATTTTATAAATTATCGATTAGCTTCGTCATTTATTGAATTTTTTCATCTATTTTTCCGAAATCTGATACAGAGACTGAAAAGGAAGGAAAACTGTTCTGACACTTTTGTTGTCAAATTAATATTTCATTGAAAAATTTAAGCATTTAGAAAAAAAAGTCTGAAAATGAGTTGTTGCTCTTATCTCGAAAAATAGTGCAGTTATTGGGATAGATTAAAATGGAATGGAAAGTGGCTGACGAGAACCAAACTTTTCATGTCTACAATAATTTCGGTAACTAATCGTTTTTTAATGAACAGGGAATTTGTTGAGAGCTGGTTTCACTCTGTAAGGAATAAAAATAAGCAGAGTCGATTTTCTTAAAAACTAGTAGATTTATTAAAAAGTATGGCATAGAAAATAAGAGCATAGATAGGAACAACTGTCATCGTGCCAAAATATTTCAGTCATTTGTTTAAATTGTGGGTTTCGGCAACAATATAAAAAACCCGTATTTTGAAATAGGATATCTGCATGAAAAAAAGGAGTCAGAACTCCAGAAAAAGTCTCACTAATACTGCATGAAGTTCACTTCAATATGAAGCCCACTCAATAGAGGTATTCTTAATGCAAATGAGTAACATAATTCGACTGTCCCGAAGAAAACTGTTTAAACAAAGATTTCCGAAAACGGAGTGTATCAACTATATTCTACTTCGCTAGAGTGTCGTATCTCTGTGTATTAGTAAATGGAGATACGACACTCTATCCGATAGAATATAGTTGATACACTCTGTAATTAGAAATCTTTGTTAAAACAATTTTCTTCGGGACAGTCGAATTATTCCTTCTATTAACATTGTAAAATGTCACAACTAACTTCGCTCCTAATTGTCGTAGGAACTCGTAATAAAGTCTAAAAATTTTTTTAAAAAACCATCTAGATTCCAAATATGTAGTTCAATCGAATGTAGTGGTTTTCAATTCCGCGTTACAAATGATTTTTTTTTAAATATCGCCTGCTGCGACATACAATAGAAATATGAGTAGCCAGGTTCGAAGACGACGAGGCACATACTCGTCATCAGTGAAAGCAGTTTGAGGTACACTGGTCTTTGATAAAAAAACCGGGCTCGGGGGTAGACAGTCCACTCAGCAATGCTATTCAAGCGAGCATCTTATGTCAACATTCAGGACCGCGTATATAGTCTCTGAACGTACAAAAGTAAATGCGCAGAGTCGTGATGTAAACAACGTCTGGCGGCCCTGGGTGCCCGAGCGATGTAGGCCGGTCAAGGGACGCTCGGGGGGGGAGACAAAATCAGTGAAGCGTGAACCACCATGAAGCTGGTCCTCTTGTCAACGGTCCTTTTATCAAAGACCAGTGTACTTTAAATTAAGTGTACAATTCCGTGGAACCTGTGGAACTGAATGTCGCCATCAAACTGCTTTCACTGCTGCCGCCTATGTGCCTCGTCGTCTTCAAACCTGGCTACTCATATTTCTATTGTATGTCACAGCAGGCGATATTAAAAAAATATCATTTGTAACGCGGAATTAATAACCACTACATTCGATTGAACTACATATTTGGAATCTAGATGGTTTTTTAAGAGTTTTAGACTTTATTACGAGTTTCTACGACAATTAGAAGCGAAGTTTGTTGTGACACTTTACAATGTTAATAGAAGGAATAATTATTATATTTTTCTGGAGTTCTGACTCCTTTTTTTCATGCAGATATCCTATTTCAAAATACGGGGTTTTTTATATTGTTGCTGAAACACACAATTTAAACAAATGACTGAAATATTTTGGCACGATGACAGTTGTTCCTATCTATACTCTTATTTTCTATACCATACTTTTTAATAAATCTATTAGTTTTTAAGAAAATCGACTCTGCTTATTTTCATTCCTTACAGAGTGAAACCAGCTTTCAACAAATTCCCTGTTTATTAACAAACGGTTACAGTTACCAAAATTGTTGTAGATATGAAAAGTTTGGTTCTCGACAGTCACTACTTTCCATTACATTTTAATATATCCCAATAACTGCAATATTTTTCGAGATAAGAGCAACAACTCATTTTCAGACTTTTTTTTCTTAATGTTTAAATTTTTCAATGAAATATTAATTTGACAACAAAAGTGTCAGAACAGTTTTCCTTCCTTTTTAGTCTCTGTATCAGATTTCGGGAGAATAGATGAGAAAATTCATTAAATGACAGAGCTAATTGATAACTTATAAAATATAAACAATTGTTAATAACTCGAGACTGGACCACAATTCGCGGGAGGTAACCAAACTTTTCGTTATCAGCAGATCATTCTGCACAAGAATCAAAAGTCAAATTGCGGTTACATATTATTGCAAACAGAAGTGTTGTCGTCGTCTGGACTAACATGTACTACCGAACTTGTACTTTCGAGCTTCACTCTCGCCTTGGACGAGACCCTAATAAGCAGGGATGCATCCTTCGAACTTATTCCCTGTGGTGAAAATTGCGCTCTGAAATCGTTGGCTACATAGAATGCTTTCTTATAAAATATATAATTCCGTCAATTTTTAATTAATCGATCTAAACATTTCTACACATCTTTCTTCAATAGTGAGGAACAAATGTCTCACTGAAAGTTTTTTCAACTTTGAAGCTGCCTCGATACTTTTTTTGGCGATACTACAAAAACCGGTTACCGACCGGTCTCAATTCGCAATTAATTACTATTAAACAACAGGCAGTTTAATTTTTTCTTCATTGTTTAGGTATTGCTGCAGTATACTCCGTGTGTATACAAAATTTCAAACAGTTTTAATAACATTTGGCTGAGTTACGATGATTTATGTTTTAAAAAATAATTGAATTTGGTGAAATCTTTTTTTCACTTTTTCAATTTTATTATTAAAAATATTCACCGGGGAAAAAAGCTTTAGATCGGAAAAAGTTCCGCCTTGTCATTCTCTAAGAGTCCATATTTTAAAACATTTAATCTACCGATCGATATAATCTATCGATAATTTATGCATAAAGTTAAATTATGTATAACCTATCAAAATAAATACTTTTTACGCACTATATTACTGAGAAACCATATATTTTTCGATGGATTATACATAATTTTTAGTCTATAAAACTATCAATACCATTATATATCATTTTTCAACCTGGAAGATTCCAAAATTGAGAAAGATGAATTAGAGATTTATTATTATGAATAAAAATTAGAATACTTTACCCCTGAGTACAGAATAGTGATAATAATAGTTTTTAATGTCAATAATGTCATCATACTTTGCACACTACTTTCATTTAATGCATAGAAACGTAAAGTGGGGTTCGAGGGGCGTCACAATTAAAGAGGTACGGCCCTGGACAAACCCCGGTGGCAAAAGTTTGGAAGCACATGCTGAGGAAAGGCGAGGACAATCCCATGAAAAAAGGCACCCCGCTGGTTTCTTACACTTGCTTTCCAATATCGCAATTTGCACGAAGAAAAAAACAAGCACATACTTTTTTCAAATTGTAAATAATTACAGATAGTTCAACTAACCACCTCGAATTTAAATCACTTCATAATCTTGATTAGAACTGAAGATAGTACAGTTGTATATTTATGTCAAATAAACAAACAATTTGTTATATTTTGAAAATTTGACAACGGCAATTCGTTGAGAAATGCTTAGGGTACCATCATGAATTTTTTCAGATTTTTCCTATTATTTTTTCGATGAAAAAGTATGCTCCAAAGTTGACTGTCGTTAAAAGCGGTCAAATTTCCTTACTTTTTATCAGATTTTCGGGTCTGTAAGCCACAAAAATTTTTTTGGCATATTGGTTTCCAGGTTCATTAACGTACAACACTTTGATCTTTAAAATAATAATAATCGTTCACTCATTGAGCTACCATTTTTTCTTCACTTACTTCTTTAACGTCAAAGCCAGAGGACTCGAATTTTCTCGCCGATAGTAGTCAAAAAATGATATATAACTTTTAATTTTTTTCTACAAAAATGTTTCAAAACTTTAAAAAAATGGTACCTTCCTCTTAAAATCATTAAGGCGTATTAAAATTGTTATTAAAAGAATTTAAAATAAATTATTGAAATACAAATTGAATAAAAGGATTCAGTACAGGGTAAGGCAACAATTTGAAAAGAACTTTATGGATGAGCGCCACTTTTCGAAATTTTTGACGGCAAAGATTGGGAATCTGATACTGTGATATATGCTACTAAAGGCACTAGGGCTATTGCGGAGAGATGATTAGTTCTTTGATCTTTCATGAGATAGACAATTATTAAAATACATGTGTACAGTAGCAACGATTAATCTTGTCGTGTGACAGTTTATTCCATGGCATGTAAATAGGAAAAGTTTAGCGTAATATTTAAGAATCTACAGTTAATACTCTGTACATTCGTCATGTGCTTCTAGAAGGCGCAGGTCAAACTGTCGAGATTAATTTAAGTCGTCCAGAGTGTAGAGAATAAAATCAGGTTCATGTTTTTCGACTTGAAAAACCCCTTTTTTGGACAAATTTCCTGTTTACTTGAACACTCTGTTATTATTTTCTTATTATCTTCTATGCTCGATTTTATTTATTTTTTGACGTTGTAGTTTTTTTTATATTAAAATCGAAGTGCGAATATGAGATTTATTGCTTGTGTCTTCCCATGATTAGGAAACAGTGTAACAGTGTAACATATTCCTGTGAAAAGTCAGAATTTCTGACTTTTGGATTTGAATTTGGACTCAGTATTTATTTTTCGCTTGTATTCTCAATTTATTGTTCACGATTTATACTCAGACGTTTGAAGTTATTTTTTATTGTTCACTGCTGGAAGCTAATCATTAGGTTACCGTAAAATAAAAAATTTATTTTTAAATAAATGAACGTAATATAAATTTGACTTGTTTATCTTTAGAAACATGGAAGATTACGAGTCTAAATCCATTGTTTAGCTCCGAGAAAGTTTTTATTTTATTTTACTCCTTAAGTTCTGTAAAACAGAGAAAAAGTAACAAATGAACAATGTATTTTTAGTTTTAAGTGTAGTTTACGATAGTAGGGTCATTCATTTTTCAATTTTGTGATCATGGAGAAAATTCGTTGCTTCAGAATTTTTTTTTGTTTTCGAAAACTGGTAGATGAAATTTCTAAAAATAGCAATGATATTTCCAGTTGCATTTATTTTGCAGGAATGTTTCGAGAAAAATTGGTAATAGAGCTTGAAAGCAATGGATAATTTGATTTGACACAGATACGAATTGCTTACAGTCGTTAGAAATTTCACCTACGAGTATGATCTAGAAGTTAATGCGAATTTTCTTGGAGCACCATTGATAATTGATCGATTTGCATCGGATTCTGATAACATGTCTGCATACCTATGCCTTGGAGTGCAGAAGAAAAAGGAAAGGCTGCGGGGCAATAATAAGAGTGCCTTTTTCGATTCGACCTTTCCCACAGCCGTACATCTGTGATCTTCTTTCATTCTACGACCTTCGATGATAGAAAATCAAGTATGGATTTCTAATATCGTGGAAAACTGTGAATCGTAGAAAAATAATGTTTCTAATTTGTTTCTGCACGCATTTATCTAAATTAGATTGGAGTTATTTTTATTGAAAATTTACGTTTGATTTGTAAATTAATGTTGAAGACGGAGAAAAATTATATATATATATATATATATATATATAAAATTAAAAGAATTAAATTAAAATGCGATAATAATATGAAAAAAGAAATGTTATCAGAGATGGAGAAAACCGATCTATTATTAGTGTTGACTTCTGGATCATCTTTTTAAATTCATGCGAGCCTTAACCAAACAAATTTTTGTAACATTTTTGTCGAGTCGCGTCAAATGTTGCGTTATGTGTATATTTACTTGCGTATGAATGTTGTATCAAACGTAATGCAAATACATAACACTATACTCGTTACGTCAGTGTATTATTAACTTCAAATTCCTGTGTACTTAAAAATGATTTCCTCATTATCTTCAACAAAGGATAAAATAAGAAAAATTTATTTTCAGAGGCTTTATAATAATTCCAAAACTATAATAATTTTATAAGATTATTATAGGAAAACCCAGAAGATTCTAAATGGTTATAGAAGAATCTAGATAATTGTAGAAGAGTCTAGAATATTCTAGAGAATTCTTGTAGACTTCAGATAAGTTTTGAAGATTCTAAAGGATTTGAGAACATTTCGGGAGTCTTTCGTAGATTTTGAAAGATTCTGGAGAATTCTGAAAACGTCTAGAAGATTCTAGAAGGTTATGGAAGAGTCCAGAAGATTTTAGAGAATTCTAACAGATTTGAAAAAACGTTTGAAAATCATTGAAGATTTTCGCAGTAGCTGGAGGGTTTTGAAAGAATCTGGAGAAGACCGTGGCGAAGTATAAAATTTTTTGAAGAATTTTAACATAATTCAGATATGTTTTGAAGATTTTGGACGATTTTACAAGTTTTGGGAGTTGTTTGTAGATTTTGGGGGACTCTACGAGATTCTGGAGAATTCTAGAAACGTCCAGAAGATTGTAGGAGATTATGGAGGATTTCAGAAGATTCTGAAACAATCTAGTCTAGTTTGTAGAATACTTTTGGTTATTTTTTTAAAGAAGATGTCACTTTTAATCACTTTTTCCGAATTTGGTCACTTTTTCCACTTTTAAAAATTTTTGGTCACTTTTCTCACTTTTTTTGTTGAAAATAGAAATAATTTTTTTTTTGTTCTCCGATGAAACTTATTGCCATGCTAGAATGTGGCTTTGTTTGTCACATTCTAAAAGTTTATAATTCGAAAATCGTCAAAAATCTCCAAGACTCCCAAAATTACCTAAAATCCTACAAAATCATCAAAACTTATTTGAAATCTGTTAAAATTCTTCAGAAAATTCTACACTAATCCATTTTTCAAATCTTCCATAATTTTCAAAAATTTTTCGAATCGGTTCAAATCAAAATCGGCTTTAAAATTTATCTGAAATCTCTAAAAAATCTTCAAAATATTCGAGATTGTTCTAGATCTAGATCTTCTTTATTCTACAATCTTCTAGATTCTTCTGGATTCTTCCATAATCTTTTAGAATCCTCTAAAATCTCATAATCTAAAAGACTCCCATAATCTTGAATTCTTCTAAACTTGTTTTCATAATCTTTATAAAAATTTATAGACTTTTTGAAAATCTATGGAAAAAAAATTTGGAAGGGACTAGAAGATTTGAGAAGTTTATTGCAGAATTCAAAAGATTTTTGAGGATTCTAAAAGATTCTGAAACAGGGTAGAATGTTTTTGAAAATTATAATAAATTTTGGGATTTGAAAATTTTAAAAGATTTTAGAAGACTGCAAAATTCTGAATATCTTTGTAAGAGTTTAAGCGATCCTGGAAGATTTTCTCAGAAGGTTCTAGAAAAGGCTTGAGGATTTTAGAAGACTTTGGAAGAATTAGGAAGTCTCTGGAAGATTCTAAACAATTCAGAAAAACTTAGAAGATTCTAAAGGATTTTGAGGGATTTCAGAAGATTGAACAAATCTACAAGTAATTGAAAAATTTAAAATAGGTATTCTAGATGATTCTAAAACATTGTCGAAAGTTATAGAAGATTTCATGAAGGATTTTATCAAAAAGGTTAGACAGTTCCAAAGATTTTGAAAGTCTAGAAATTTGTGGAGGAATATTTTTTATATTCTAGACAGGAATCGGAAGTTTTTTGATGATCTTTGATAAGAAACTGGAAGATCATAAGTCAGCCTAGAATTCTAGAAAATTCTAACGGATTTGAAAAAATTTTTGAACATTATGGAAAATTTCAGAAAACATTGGAAGATTTTATGAATGTCAAGTTTCTATTTCTCATAATTCTTGGAAAATTAATCTGAACTTTGAATATGAAAGAAGAGGGAAAAGGACGATTTTAGGATATTTAGAGAATAGTAGGGGTAAAATGGAAAAATTGGGGGAAATAGGGGAATAGGGGACAGACCTGTCATCCCTGCGAGTGTAATATTTTTATATTCATATTTATTGAAGTCCAACAGCTTTAAAAGACAATTACCAGGGTTCCTACAGGTCAGGGAATTCTACAAAGTCAGGGAAAGTTAGGGAATTTAAAAATGGTCAGAGAAAGTCAGAGAAAATTTTCAAAGAATTAGGGGATTTTTTTCAACAAATTATATCTCGATAGTTATAATTATAATTTAACAATTATAATTATACCTATAATTATACACCGAAAAAAGTGGGATTACTAGTTAATTGTAGTAAAATTAACTCAAAAACTAGTAAAATCAACTATAGATTTTAGTTAAATCAATTAGAAGTTAGTTAAATCAACTCGATTTTAGTTAAAACAACTAGATTTTTAGTTAATTTAACCAGAAAAACTAGTAATCCCTCTAGCCAACCATTGAACTAGTTTTTTTAAAAGTAATATTACAAAATTATAATATTACCTGAGATCACAGTCAGTCCCCTATTCTATTCTCCTTTTTTCACTATTTTCCCCCTTTCCCCTATTATTCTCCACATCTCCAAAAATCATTTTTTTAGAGTTTCATTCCTTTTTCTCCCTTTTTTCCCTTTTTATATTCAAAGTTCCGAATAATTTTCCAAGAATGATGAGAAATATAAACTTGTGATATTCAAAAACTCTTGTAATTTTTCTTTAATTTCCTATTACAGTGGGACCTCGTTCGTGTCGCGGACTTGGGACCGTGAACCTCGTTCGTGTCGCAAACGTCACTTCCGGTCGT
>JBAGKK010491646.1:0-15714 GCA_037177015.1 Euceroptres primus
TTACGCAAACTGTTTTGAATTTGTAGGAATAATTGGGAAATATCGAAAAATGGCCCTTAATTTCGTTCGGATCCCTGAAAAAAAGGGATTTAAAAAAAGAGGGGGAAGTTTTTTTCTTTTAAATATACGAAGGGAGCTCCAATTCTCCAGATTTTTCAAAAATCTTAGATTACTGTCTAGAATATAATAAAACACTCTTCAAATTTTTAAACTTTCAGAATCTTTGGAATGCTCTAGAATTTTCTAAAATCCTTCATGGCTCCTGGAGTTTTCAACAAACTTTTTAAATCTAGAATATTTTTAATTCTCCATAAACTTATAGATTCATTAAATCTTTTGAAATACCAACAAATTCTCTTCAATCTAGATTTTTGAGTATTTTAGAAACTCCCAAAGACTTCCTAATTCTTCCAAAATCATTCATAAAGTTCTAAAATCTTCTAGTCTCTTCCAGACTTTTTTTTGAAAACTCAAAAAATCTACAGAATTTTAGGAAGATTCTGAAAACAGTCCAGAAAATTCTCCAAGATTATTAGAGTTTTTTGTATACTTGAGAGGGTTTTGAATCTAAAGGATTCTGCAGAATTCTGGAAATTCTAATACAGTTCAGAATAATGTGCTTGAAGTTCTGAACGTTTAAATGAACGAAATTTTTATTTAATTTCATTTTATAAAATGAAATCAAATAATTTTGGAATGATAAAGAAGTTCATGATATTTCTCTTTATTTTGTATTTTGCATTTGCGTCTTTGAATTGAAAATTAGAATTATACATCACCGTCTAGCCTCGAGGAAAAAAATTTTCTTCATTTACTCAGAACTCAATGACTTTTTTCAATCAAACTTTTCACGCCTCCATTCAGCACTGCAGTACCTCGGGAGCAAGTATTTGTTCTGTTTCTAAATTGTATATCTAATCATTTTCCAAATTTGAAAAGTGTGAGCCTGGAACGAACAAAAAAACTCCCCATCCATTTTCTCGAAAATTAATGACATTTTCCAATCAAACCTTTTTTGTATCAACTGAGAAACTCAGAAGCTAAAAATAATTTTTTTTTATTTCTGAAACTTAAAGTTGGATTTTTAATCACTGACCAAATTTGAGAAAACGTGCGCTCCGAGAGAAAAAAAATTCTCCATTTTCTCGGAAGCTAATAAAATTTTCGAACCAAACTTTTCACGCTTCAATTCAGCACTGATGTATCTCGGGAGTGAGTTTTTATTTTTTTCCTGAATTGAAAATTCGATTTTTAGAAACTTTTTTGTCTTTCCTGAAAAATCCTCAAAATGGCGCTTATACCCTTTTGGAACATCATCCCTCAACTGTATGACTGCGTGAATTATATCTTAATCTATCCTTACGTTAAAGAACCAATAGATTATATTATTTTCAGGTTCTAAATGAAATTACGCTCAATTATTTAAAAATCACAATTTAACAACACAAAGAATTGAAAAGATGTCTTTCTACCCAAACGAGTGTTTCGTCTGCAAAGAAACTTCTTCTCTGAAACGATGCAGTCGTTGTAACATGATATCATACTGCGGTGAACCTCACCAGAAAAAGGACTGGAAAATCCATAAGACCGTCTGCAAAATAATATCAGCCCTCTTAAAAGAAAGAAGATTATCGCACATTTACGAAAATCTAAAAGGCGTTGATCAAAAAAGATGGACCGACGAGAGGGAAAAACTGCGCCGAGAAGTAGAAACAAAACTGCGTCGACCCCTTGCACTCGAGCAAATAGAAATGTTACGATATCCCAGAGTTTGCTTTGACTGCCACGACGCCAGACAAGATCTCCTGAAAAATTGTCCTAATTGTCCCCTCGCAAGTTTTTGCAAAGATCATCCAAGTAATTCAGAGCACGATAAAAACTGCTATTTAATAAAACAATCCCACGACATGGAAACTGGCATTGATCCCACTGACGAGATAGTTTCAGTAACAGTTCTTACAGTCGTGGGCTTCACTCCAATGGAAAAATCCGCGAAGCCTCCAACTTCCATGAAAGCATATCTGGACCAGAATCTCAGACCCGAATATAGACTTCCTGTCAACGTCAAGTACTATATCTCAGAATGTTTGAGTATTCCTTTAACTATCTACAATGCCTTTCGCAAACTCAATCAGCCTGTTAATTCTGAAATGGTTATTCACGTGCAAGGAATAGGCAATCTATATGCTTATACAAATTCCTGGGAGTCTCTTCTGCACTTGCTACCAGATATGAATTCTTTGACAGTTGTTCTTACCGAGCAGGATGAGTATTTAAGAAAAAATCTTCGAGTTTGCAACAAATGCCTTTTCAAAAGGAAGAACTTGGTCATAGAGGGTATTTCGATGCCCTACATGCAATACTTCAGAGAGAAGTTTTACAAAACGCCAAATATGTTTGCTGTTTTTAATATTAATCCTCCAGAAAAGGAAGACATGCAAGGAATGGGGATGTGGAACACGGTCCTGGTATATTGGGGTCAATTATCTTGTCCTATTGTTTTAGCGACCAGCAAAGAAAGAAAAATGAAATTCATTATTGACAGCATGCGTCCAACTTTCTGGAATTCTCTAATTTGCTACAATGGAGAAAACGAATTTGCACCTATGTATCCCACGAGAGACTGGGAAAAATGGGGTGTCTGTAAATCTTACGAGTTTTTGATAGTTGCGAGAGCACCTGAGAGTCCATCGAACGCAGAAAGTCTAGAATTCGAAGCTAAAGTTCCCTGCTTTAACCAACAACTTCTTGAAAAATCCTTTGAAGACAATCATGAGGAAAATGCCAGCAGTTCGGTTGAAGCCAAAAGAGAAGTCTGGAGAAAATTTTTCTTCGCCAGCATGTGTCAAGTTTGTCGTACAGCGAATGCTTCGGTGACTTGCAAAAGGTGTAAGATGATTTTTTACTGTGGCGAGAATCATCGAAAGGTGCATTGGCCGGAGCATAAAAATATTTGTAAGGTTATTTTGGGACTGCTGAACGAAACCGAAGCGCCGAATCTTTTTGATAAACTGAAAACTGAGGATGGAGAATTGTGGCTGAAGGCTAAGATTGATTTGCTGAAGAAAGCAGAGTTGAAAATTAAAAGAAAGCTTTCGGATGAGGAGAGGGAAATATTCCTTTTTCCAAAAACCTGTTTTGCTTGTCATGAGAGCGACTTGAGCGTGTTGAGAAATTGTGAATGTGGGGTAAGAATTTTTAGTTGATTTTTATTTATTGTAAAATATGAAAGAGTTCTAAACTTCTAGTGACGTACCAAATATGTTTAAATGACTTTAACGTTTTTGTTTATTTACAGATAAGTTTCTGCAAATCGCACAAAGACAACTCGAGTCATAAAGAACTGTGCAAAGAATTTTCAATGTCTCGAAAACTAATCATGTTTGGAGATCCACCAGTCATGGCAGCCAAGTTTAAAGTGATACCAAAAAAGAAAAGATACACCCTACCATCTTCCATGGCATCTTTTATAGACATTTATCTAAAATCGAAAGAAAAAGCTCTTCCCCTACAACAATTCGATGTTCCAAATTTACAAAATATTTTATTATCCGATTCCTTAACCAGGGCTTTGACATTTATTTACTGTGCAGATCGTCTTTTAGATCCTATCTATACTGAAGAAAGTGATTCGTTAGTTGTCCACGTAATCGGTTCGACAAAGCGAGAAATTTCCGAGGTCAATTTCTGGAGATTAGTCCTCTTCTGGCTTGAGCACCTGAAGAACTTAACAATTATTTTTATCGGACCAGAAATCGAGGTTCCGTGTCTCCCTTCCTATCTCTCGGCTGAGCTCGATTTTTCTGGTGTCTGTTATGCCAGCAATCAAAATTTAAAAATAGAAGCACACGCTCTAAGATACGAGGATTATTATCGTAGTGATGTATTTGTCAGACCGGATATTGTCGTGGGATTCAATCTCAATATCCACGAATGTGAACTAGGAATTTCCGAGTGCACTTGGCAAGATACGATTTTGATTTTGAATGAATTGGAGGTGCCATTTATTGTGACGTCCGGAAGTAAGGCACGAGCTAGGAAGGATGACAAAAGGTATTCCACACTTTTCGGAAATAGTGCTTATGTCAGTTCTAGTGATGAGAATCCCTTTGCCAGTTTAATTCCTGAAAGGGACTTTGAAACCGAGGGACTGCGTTATTCTAATAAGTATATACATGTCTACATCACATACTATCCAGAAAATCCAAAAATTGTTGGAGTAATTCCAAAGAGTCAAGAAGAAATTAAACGCAGACTTGAGGAACTGGAAAAAAGTGTGGAAGAAAGTCGATTAAAGATATGTAAAATGATGCATTTTTCTGAAGAAGGAACGCCATTAATGGAAACAGTGAAAGCAGTAAAAGCAAAAAAATTTAAATCTGAAAATACAGCTGAAATAAAAGTAGAAGCTGAGAAAACCGAAATGGAGAAGTCAGTTAAGGATGAAATTCACAAATGTGAAATAGAACCAGAAACTGAAACTAAGGAATCTGAAAAAAAATCTCCTGAAACTGAAAAGCCTGAATGTGAAGCAGAATCAGAAATTAAAAAAAATGAACCAGAAGCAACACCTTTGAACGAAGAAATAAAACTTAAAGTAGAAAATAATGATGTATTAAAAGAAAATTTGTTACTGAAAGAGGAAAATAAAATTTTGATGGAGAATGTGCTTCTTAAGGAAGAAAATGAGCAGCTGAGAAATGAAAATCAAAAGCTCAGACAGCTAAACGAGAAACTTAGAGAAGAAAATGAATCAATTAAGGATATTCGCAAGGAAATTCAAGACAGTATTCGTGCAGTCATGAACGATAAGTCATAATCATTCAAATAAAACATCTTTTCAACATTTAAACAATATTTTGATGTGCTAACTGGATCAAATTTTGCTTTTTGTACAGAAATTGTGAATTTGTTACTGATATTTGTACAAATGATTTTAATACTTTTCAATAGTAAATTATTATTTAATGATTGATACATATTAAAAGTATTTTGTCAACGTACTAAAATGTGCCTCATCCGTTTTAATAATTATTTCAAGTAACTATATTATTTAATAGTTATTTCAAGATTGAGTACATACTTGTGAATATCGCTGCTGTAGATTTTCAGTAAATTAATAAAGACTCCATTATTTATAATGATTTTAAAGAATATTTAAAATTGTGTGTTATTTAAGTAATTATCCGATAAATGTTATTATAAATATTTTTTTTTAATTCTAGGTGGTTTGAATAAAAAATACTTCCCTTTTTCTCAGCAACGCTTGAAATTTAAAAAAAAAACAGCTATTTGGAGAAAAACCGTAATAAATATATTAAACGATTTTTTTCGTTTTTATTTTAAAATAGTCTTTAAATATTTGAACTAAATCGATGCTAACCTTGGGCATATTGTTAAATATATTTGATTTAAATTTGAAAAAAAAATGATTTTAAGTCGACAGATTTAAATACGGGGGAAAAATTTCATTTGATTGAGGTGGTGATTTATGAATTCATCATTAGTTTGTCAGCTGACGTAAACGATAAAAAAAAGCCAGAGCTTGCTGTGCTTTTTACAGTTTTTCTCCTCCTTGAGCTTTTGTAAGTAGAAAAGTTTTCAGATAATACACTTTTTATTGACGTGAAACTAAACCCGTTTTTATTTTAAAACGCAATACTTTAAATAGTCTTGTATTATTAACAATGAATTTTATTTCTGTAGAAACATAACCTACAAGAATTCAGTGTTATTTCAAATATATATTCTTATTTCATATGATTCAGCCTAAGATAAGACAAAGGATTATAAAAATTGATTCTCTGACTGCAGGTGAGTAAATTTGTTATACAAAATCATGATTATAACATATTTTTGTAAGTTAATAACAAGTAGCAAAAACACTTGAAATGTTATTATTGTACGATTTTAATCTTTAAAACAGGGAGGTATTATTGTGCAATTGTTTTCAGGAAGTCAAATTTTAAATTATATATAAGTGATTGCACCTAAGCATGTGAAAATTATGCTTCAAAAAGAAATTTCCACAATCCAAAACTGCCAAAATTGTTTTAAACCTTGAATTTTTTGCTAGAAAAAATCAAATTTGCAGTCAAAATAATAAGACACATATTTATAATCTTTAAATTAACATTTTTAATTCCTTAAATTATTTATTAATATTCAGAATTAAATGTTGCTCCTAAATACAAATTTTATTTCAGGGTTGCTACAAAGTCCCAATTTCAAAATTTCCTGACTTGTCCTTCACCAATTTTTCATTTCTCTGACCGTTATCTGCTGTTATAAATAGAATTATATAATACAGGGATCACAATAGTTCAGTAGTTCAATTTTAGGGAAAATAGGGGATTTCTTTTTCGAAAAAGGGGATTTTTAAAGAACAGGGGAAGTTTTTTTTCAGTAAAAATACAGAGGAAGCTACAATTCTCCAGAATCTTAAAAAATCCTCAAAAATCTTAGATTCCTGTCTAAAATGTAACTCCAATTTCTAAACTCTCAGAATCATTGGAAATGCTCTAGAAGTTTCTAAAATCCTTCATAACTTCTGGACATTTTAACAAACTTTTAAAATCTTCTAGAATATTTTTTTTCCATAAACTTGGAGGTTTATTAAATTTTTTTAAATCTCAAAAAATTCTCTACAATCTAGATTTTTAAGTGTTTTAGAATCTCCCAGAATTTTACAAAATCTTCCATGAAGTTCTAAAATCTTTTAGTCTCTTCCAGACTTTTTTTGTTTTGAAGACTCAAAAAGTCTACAGAATTTTAGGAAGATTCTGAAAACAGTCTACATACAAAATTCTTCAAGATTATTAGAGTCTTTTGTAGACTTGAGAGGCTTATAAATCTAAAAAAGATTCTGCAGAATTCTGGAAATTCTCATTCAGTTCAGAATAATGTGCTTGAAGTTCTGAACGTTCAAATGAACGAAATTTTTATTTGATTTCATTTTAAATTCAAATTTGTTCTAAAATATTGGTTTATTAATGTAGAAACCAATTAAATGATAAAAAAGCTCGCAGTATGTTTTCTGTTTATTTTGTGGATTCAAGATTTATTTTCTAGATTCAAGATAAATTTGAGTTAAGAAAAAAAGTTTGTTCACATGATCGTTCAAAACTTCAGGCACATTTCAGAACATTCTTTAGGATTCTAGAAGATTTTAGATCATTTTTTAGATTCTAGTACATATACATATTTTATAGAATATTAATATGTTTTAATATTTTATTAAATATTAATAGTTATATAAATAAATATTAATAGTTTTAATATTAATAGCTGTAATAGTTTTAACAATCGTATCGATGCGAATCTTTATTTTAGTTAGAGTTTAAGACTTTTTTTGTAATAAAGGGCTTTGCCCGTAGATTTCTCAAATAAATAAATTAATTAATTAAAGAATTTTTAAGACTGTATTAAGAATTCTTTAAGATCGTATAAGTTTATTATAGGAGAATCCAGAAGATTCTAAAAGATTATGGAAGAATCCAAAAGAATCGAAATGATTGTAGATTTTAAAATATTCTACAGGAGAATTTTTACAGACTTCAGATTAGTTTGGAAGATTCTAAAGAATTTGAGAGAATTACGGTAATCTTTTGTGGACTTTGGAGGATTATAAAAGAATGTGTAGAAAATTCTACAAGGTTACGAAAGTATTCTGAAAATTTTTGAAGATTCTGGTGGAGTGTAGTAAATGTTATGGAATTATTGCAGGAATTATTGTAGGAGAACACAGAATATTCTGAAACAGTCTCAAATATTTTGGAGAATTTTTAAGGATTTTAAATCAATTTTAAAGATTCTGGAGGGTATTAAGAGATTTCAGGAGACTTTCGTACACTTTGAAAATTTGTAAATTATCGGAAATTTGAGAAAACATTCAAAGAGTTTTTGAATGTCACAAGTTTCTATATCTCATAATTCTTGGTAAATTATTCGGAACTTGGAATATAAAAAGGGAAAAAAGGAATGAAACTAAACAAAAGTGGTTTAGGAGATTTGGAGAATAATAGGGGAAAGGGGGAAAAAAGGGGAATGAGGAACTGACTGTGATCCCTGATAATATTATAATTTTGTAAATTGTTTTTTTGAGTAACTTTAGTAATTAAGCTTGCTGATGCAGACGAGATTCATTTCGTATGTTTAAATATCCAAAAGGATGTACATGAGATATTGTCCAGTTCTGAGCCGCATCTGATAAGAAGAAATATTTTTTTGTTGATTTTACACTTATCTAAAAAATCGTTTTAGATGTTATTTTTTTCAATTTAGATTATAGTCTAGAAATGTTTTTTTTTCTATATTTAGAGGTTGCATAGAAATACACCTTTCTCTACCAAAAAAGATTGATGTTGATTCATTAAATATTTTGACGTAACAAAAAGTAAATTTGAAAAATTCGAAATTTTCAATAATTTTTATCACTGTTTTTTAAGTAATAAATAAGAATCAAATTTATTCCTTTTGACGAGACGAATCGATTGATCTATTGTAGAACTTTATAAGACCAACTATAAATTTATAATATATAAAATTAAGATTATTTTTACGTTTGTATCAGAAGAATTTTTTCAATTTTGGAAATATAACAATATTATAAGTATCAAATTTATTCCTTTCAGCGAGACGAATCGATTGACCTATTGTAGAACCTTTTATGACCAACTATATTTATAATATATAAAATTAGGATTATTTTTACGTTTGTATCAGAGAAAGTTTTTCAATTTTGGAATATAACAATATTATTAGAACCAAATTTATTCCTTTTGATGAGACGAATCTATTGACCTATTATGACATATTCATAAAAATCAACTTAATTAAGGAATTGTTAAAAAAGTGACCTTTATGAGGGAGCACAGTGTTTATGAAATGAACACAATTAAGATATACACCAACGAGGAAACACTTGGCAGCGGTTTTATAATTTTGAAATATTATAATTATATAATTATAATTGTTAAATTATAGTTATAACTATGGAGATAAAATTATAATTTGTTGAATCAAAAAAAATTCCCTGACTCTTTGAAGGTTTTTCCTCACTTTCTCTGACCATTTTTAAATACCCGCCTGACATTCCGGAATTCCCTGACCTGTAGAAACCCTGTAGTTTCAAATCTCATTTTTCAAAACTTTTCACAGATTTTCGTTTTATATTGTAATTTTCAGGTTCTGAAGAAGTTTAGATCCTATCGAAAGTTACTACCAAAGAGAGTTTCTTTTTCATCACAAAAGGAGCAAAAATACATTTTTCAAAATGCCTTTCTACCCAAATGACTGTTTTATCTGCCACTCCATCGGATCCTTAAAGAGGTGCAGTCGATGCAACATGATCTCTTATTGTGGAGAACCTCACCAAAAACAACACTGGAAATATCACAAGGACATTTGCAAAATAATTTCAAACCTTATGATAGAATCTGGGGTTTCACACTTGTATGAAAATCTCCGCGATGCGAAACCAATCACATGGAAAGCCAAAAGAGAGGAAATACGCAAGGATGTAGAATCGCGAATGTCGCGACCTTTTGTAATCGAGGAAGTAGAAATGTTTCGATTTCCTAGAGCCTGTTTCGTCTGCCATGAGGCTAGACAAGATCTTTTAAGAAATTGCTCAGGTTGTTCCTTAGCGAGTTTTTGTAAAGATCATCCAAGTAGTCCAATTCACGATAAAGACTGTGCCACAATAAAAAAGTCTCACGATTTTGAATTGATTCTACAGGGCCACTCATCATTAATCACAAAAGTTCTATCTCAAATGGTAGCTCACATACCATACGCCAATGGTTCATCAAAACAACCAACTACCACAGAGGAACTTATTTCCGGATGTCTTTCTAATCACAAACTCCCTGAAGCTGTGGGGGTCAACGCCTCAGAACATTTCAGTATTCCCTTAAGTATTTTCAACGCTTTTAAAAAACTCGAGATTAAAAATTCTAATTCTAACATGGTTATTCACGTTCGTGGAATAGGTAAACGATTCATTTTTACAAATACGTGGGAGTCGCTTCTACACTTGGTGCCAGGTTTGAACATCCTGACGGTTATCGCTACTGATCAGAATGAGAATGCAAAAATGGAGGCTACTCTCTGCAGCTTGTGCTCTTCGAAAAAGAAGAAATTAATCATCGAGGGTCACGGGATTCATTATTTAGAATTCTTGAGGGACGGAAATCACAAGAAACCAAATGTCGTTGCAGTTTTTAATGTAGCTCCGTCAGAGGGAGAAGACAGGGAACGTGAAGTGGTGTGGAAAGTAGAAATAGGGGCTTGGAATCAATTAAATTGTCCCTTGGTGTTAACGACTACTTCTGAGAAAAAGTCGAGATTGACAAATGAAAGTTTGTGTTCTACTTTTTGGTCTTCTAGAATCTGCTACGAAGGATCCAATGATTTCGCACCTTTATTTCCTACCAGAAATTGGGAAGATATGGGAGTATGTAAGAATAACCAGTTTCTAATCGTCATAAAAGCACCAGAACCAGGTGCCAAGGGACCAAAAAGAGGTGCATTTTCGTTTGCCAAAGCAATGCGAGATTTTCACGAGCCTATAAAGAAATCTTCCAAGCTATTTTTCTCCGCGAGCATCTGTCATGTTTGTCAATCTACCAATATTTCAGTTACTTGCAAACGTTGCAAGATGATTTTTTATTGTGGAGAGAATCATCAAAAGGAAGATTTGCCTCAGCACAAGGATCTTTGCAAGGTTATTTTGGCAATGGTGATTGAAGATAGGACAACAAATATTTTTGAGAAATCGAAAACGGGTGATTCGGAATCGTGGCTGGAAGCTAAGCTTGATTTAATAAAGAAAGTGAAATTGAAGGTAGGACGAGAACTTGAGGATTACGAGAGGCAGATGTTCTTGTTTCCAAGAACTTGCTTCATTTGTCATGAGACCGATTTGAGCATTTTGAGAAATTGTGAAGAATGTGGGGTAAGATTTTATAATTGAAGTATTTATTTTTAAATCTGATTAAGTTTGAATCGAAATTATTTTGAAGTTTCTATATTTAATTTTCATGTCTTTCTTACAGATAATTTTTTGCAAAGTTCACAAGGACAATTCCAAGCACAAGGGACTCTGCATTGATTATTCTTTAGCTATCAAGATGAAAAAGATTGAAAAAACTTTGACAGCTACAGCGTTAGTGAAACCTGAATTTTTCAATAGGACTAGTGATACTCTGTCACTTTCAATGGAATCCTTTATAAATTCCTATTTAACAATAGCAAATACATTTTTAAGTTCTAACTTTTGCAACATTCAAAAAATTCTGATTTCTGACGCTTTATCAATGCCTCTCTCTTTACTCTACGGTTTGTACAAACTTAATTTCTTTTCAAAAAAGAAGTTAAAGGTTCATATACTGGGAACGATTCACAGAGAAGTAGTAGAGGAAGGATTCTGGATACTCTTAAACTGGCTGCGAAGTTTGAAAAAATTAGAACTTAGTTTCTTCGATTCAAGGGTTTCTAAATTACCTTTAAATTACAAGACTGATCTCGTTTTTCCTGATATCTCTTTCTTCGGGGAAAAAGGTTTTGAAGTAAGTGCTCACGGAATTCGATATGAAGATTATTTTCGATTGAGTTCTATCGATAAACCACATATTGTTGTGGGATATAATCTTAATATTCATGAGATCGATTATGGAATTGTCGAAAGCAATTGGAAAGATATAATTTTAACTTTAAAAAGAATAAATGTCCCGTTTATAATGACTTCTGGAAGCGAGGAACGAGCTAGGAAGGATCACAACAAGTTGTGTTCATTTTTAGGAGAAACTGTAGAATATGCTTTCTCTGAAGAGAATCCTTATTCTAGTTTATTTCCTGAGAGAGATTTCGAGTCAGAGGGATTACGCTATTCTAATAAGTATATTACTATCTATACTGATTTTAATAAATCTGTAATAAATAAATCTCCGGGTCTTGCAATTGCTCAAATGGGAAAAAAGGTGGCAGATTTTGAACTTACAGTAGTACTTAGTAGTACACTTGAAGTGACACTAAATTCTCCTAAGAGCAAACTAGATAAATCGCCAAATAAAAAAGTTGAATCAAAATCTCTTACGGTTGAAAATTCTAATTTTAAAGAAGAGTTAAAAACTGAAAATAGGGACGTTAAAACGGAAATAGTTAGGGTTGAAAATACTAAAAATGAAATAGAAACAGGAACTGAAAAAAAGAAATTTGAAACAGAGAATTGTGCAGATAGTGATTCGATATTAACAAACATAAATAAACTTATGAAGGAGAATCTTCGTTTAAAGGATGAGAACGAACGGATCAGGAAAGAAAATATGAAACTTCAAGAGAATAGTGAAAAACTTGCAGCAGAAAATCAACTGATTAAGAATTTTCGTCAACAAGTGCATGAAAGTATTCAGTTAGCCATAAACGAGAAAAAATAAATTTTTTTATTATTTAATAGTAGAAAAGCTGTTTTCTTTTTTTTATACAAAATATGTAATAAAATAAAATAATGCTCAATCAATGAAATATAATAATTAGGAATGGTTTCTGTTTTATTTTATTTTGTAGGTGAATATTATTTTAATTGTAAGTTACATTTATAATATGTAATTTAGAATTCGAATAAAATAAAAATATTTGTATTTTTTAAAGTTTGTAAATTTCAAAACAAAAAGATTTTTATTTTCACCTCACAGATAAAGTTTTCAAACAAAGGTACATATTATTTAACGTTTTTTTTTTAATGACAAATTTGATGTCTGAAATTAAAATTTCTGATTATTCAAGAGAATTATATTTCTTATTTACAAAATTCTAATTTTAATATTTATTAGTTGGCATTGGTAATAATCGACAAGTTTGTATGTAATACATATTTGTATGCATACGTCATCTTATTGTCAGTGTGTCAGTTGTGTTCTTGTGTTCAGTTGTGCGTGAAAAGTGAAAATATGGAAAATGTAGATATATGGAGATGTGATTCCCTTCCTTGACGAGAAATGAAAAAATTACAAAATAAATTTTTATAAACAACTACCATGAAAATAAAATTAACCCAAAGAACGTTTTATTGGTAAAGAAACAATATTTTTACATGAAGGAATTATTGGAGTTCATCCATACTTTCTTAATATTCATCGGATCAAACATAACCTCCAATCCACGTGTGCTGTTTACCAAAAATAAGATTAAAATGCTCAGTTTTTTTACATAAAGGCATGATGAAGAAAAAAAAGAAGAATTAATTTCGTGAACAAAGGTACGAAAATTTTATTATTTATTATTGAATTATTTATTATTTAAAATAATTTTATTATTTTATAAAATTTGAGCTGAATGGTATTTTTTAACGATAATAATAAGTTTATTTTTCTTGAATATAAAATAATATACTGAAAACTATTGGATTTACATCTCACTAAAAAATCAAGAATTAAAGATTGTAAAATAAAATACAAAATTAAAATTTAGAAAATTTTTGTAAAGTAATAATAATTATAATTATAATTGAATGTGTCAGATTGAAATTTTGGAACTTGCGGAAGTGGAAAATTAAAAATTCTTAGTTTTCCACATTTTATATCTTAAGGGGTCGGTAGTTGCCAAAAAGTTGTGAAATTCAAGCATTCAAGTTTCGACAATTTTACACATGTCTATTATTTAATATATTTTTTTAATACCGCTGGTATAAAGTATTTACATCGAAGTAGTTTTTGATAAAGTTTCAAAATTTTAGATGTCAAAATGTTCATACTCGGTAACCTGTCCCCAAATACAGTTGAGAAATAATACAAGATTTTATAAATTCTTGATACTCATACGAGTTATTCGTATTGAGTTAAAGAATCTAAAAATTATTAATGGAGATAAATATTTTAGATTTGAAGGTGTTTATAAATATTTAGTCCCTAAAGTTTCATGTCCACTCAGTAACCCTCGAATTTTAGGTAAAATCTCGAAAAAAAATCAAAAAATCATTACTCTTTATCCTACGCGTGCTCATATAAGCATAAGCATGTTCATTGTACGCAACTAAAAAAATGTCAACAAATTGTGCACAGTAAGATTTATAATAATGTCCACTCGGCAACACATTTTTAAACAATGTTAATAAAATAAAAATGTAATCGACAATCTGCAGACACTAGCGCGAAAAAAGAAATTTTTACAGTATTTTTAAAAAATTTTATCTCTACATATTTTAAAAATAATTTTGAAATTTATTTCTCGGCGTTTATTGAATGTCCAATTGGGTGGTCCAAATTTTTTTCTTTGAATTTTCATGCTCTCACACCCCAGATTTGTTCGAATCCCAAAAAAAGTAAACACGTATTTTTTTTTAAATCAATTGATATTTAGAGGTGGCTCAAAGCCTATAAAGTTTTACGTGTATTTCCCATGGGAAAAAAAGACGTTTTTGTAAAGGAGGGTGCCAATTTTGGGCCCAATGTGTCCATCTTAGAAAAGCGTATTACTAAATATTAAATATTATTATTATTGTTTTATTATCATGAATGCCTACATAGTATGTTTACATTCGTATATAATGTATAATAGATGTTCCAACGCATATAGCTACCATCCAAAACTTATTATGTTTACACATCTTAAAACTACAATATGTACATATAAAATAACGCATTTATTTTCTGGAAAAAGTATTATCCAAAAAAACCAGAGAAAAAATATTAATATTAAATATTCGATAACAGTACTGCTTATTTATCGTGTAACAAACGCATAATAATAGAGATTAAAGCCGCTTGACGCCCTGCTAATAAGCAAACTCAGTATTCACAATGTATGAACTTTGCGACTTTGAAAACCAATATCTTAGAAACTGCTCAATTTTGGGGGTTACACCTACTGACTTTTTTGTTTGACGGACCAAGTATAACAACTTTACACACTTTTCAGATCTGGACATTGTGGGCCCAGAATCCCATATGACATTGGCACCCTCCTTTGCATTTTCATCCACGCTTTTCTTAAGAAGCACGATACTGTCTTGAAATAAAGCTACAAAATTGTGGGTTTTTCTACATTCTTCAACTTTTCTTCGATTCTCTAGTCATAATGAAGTAATAATTATTGAAAATTAACAAAAGTAATTGTTTAACCAGTTAATTATTGTTTATAACAATCTTCTCTTAGAATAAATCTAGAAAATTGCGGTTTTTTCTACATGCTTCAACTTTTCTTCGACTCTCTGGTTAGAATGAGATAATAATTATCGAAAATTAACAAAAGTAATTGTAAAACTGTTAATTATGGTTTATAACGATCTTCTCTTAGAATAAATCTAGAAAATTGCGGTGTTTTCTACATGCTTCAACTTTTCTTCGACTTTCTGGTTATAATGAGATAATAATGATTGAAAATTAACAAAAGTAATTGTTTAAACAATTAATTAATCTTCTCTTAGAATAAAGCTAGAGAATTGCGATTTTTCTGCATTCTTCAACTTTTCTTCGACTCTTTAGTTATCAACAAATAATCACAAACATCCAGAAAAATTATTTTTCAAACTATATATTATTTAATCCTTTATAATATTTGGATGTTAATTTTGGCTTTAGAGTCAGAATAAATATGTTCTCCACTGAGTATATATTATTGTCTATTATTATTTTTACACTCTCATCATATGAGAAGGTATTAGATTTGTGTAAAATTTGACCCCCCCCCCCGTTTTTGTCAAATGTCGACGTTTTG
>JBAGKK010491657.1:0-12012 GCA_037177015.1 Euceroptres primus
ATTCTGACTTTGAGTTCTTTGAAATTCTTTTAAATTTACCTTGCTTACTTCTTTTGAACTCACTTTCAATTCTTTGAATTAATCTTGTATTCTATTAATTATACTTTTTAATTCACCTCGAATTCTTGTGTTGGATTTTTTGAATTATTTTGAACTTATCTCGTATCTTTCAATTCTTTGAATTCATTTTGTACTCTTTGAATTATTCTTTTGAATTTATCTTGTATTCGTGGAATTATTCTTTGGAATTTACCTTGAATTTTATGAATTATCCTTTCAAATTCTTTGAATTCACCTCATATTCTTTGAATTATTCTTTGAAATTTACCTTGATTGCTTTGAACTATCCTTTTGAATACTTTGAATTCGCCTTGCATTCTTTGAATTATTATTTTGCATTCGCCTTATATTCTTTGAATTCTTTTGAATTCACCTTGTATATTCGAATTCTTTTTAATTCACCTTGTTTATTCGAATTCTTTTGAATTCAATTTGGATTCTGACTTTGAGTTCTTTGAATTCTTTTAAGTTTACCTTGTTTACTTCTTTTGAATTCACTTTCAATTCTTTGAATTCATCTTGTATTCTATTAATTATCCTTTTATAATTCACCTCGAATTCTTATGCTGAATTTTTTGAATTCTTTAGGATTTAACTTGAATTCTTTCTTGTTCTTTAAATCCTTTTAAATTCTCTAATTCTTTTTAATTCACCTTGAGGTCTTTTGTATTCTTTGACTCCTTTTGAATTCTTTGCATTCACCGTGTATCTTTAAATTCTTTGAATTTTTAAAATTTACTTTGTATACTTCTTTTGAATATACTTTGAATTCTTTAAATAGTACCTTAGGATTTACTGTGAAACTAAATTGAACATTTTTTGAATTAGTTTTTTTGGGGTTAAAAAATAGCTAGAAGCAAAACGTGTTGGTGAGGCTCGTGGAGAAAGGTACAGGTAATTAACATCTCGAGAATCTTGCTGAAATTCTGGTTTAATTATTCTCGCGTTATCTCTATGACTCTACGATAGCAATGCTAAGAGTGCAAAATTGCAGATTAATACGAATATATGATCATCCCTTGGGTAATTGAGAAATAAATATTGTCTATTGTGCATTACAGTGTAAAAAAATAAATGGAACAAATATTCTACTAAAGTTTTGAATTTCAGAACAAATATTTCAGTTGTTATGATACACCTTCCAGTGGGGAATTTTATTTGTACTAGACTGATCCTCTGTTAGAAAATTCTAAAAATTTCAAACTCTTTTCAATTACTGTAATTGAAAATTCATTTACTGTAACTAGTTGAGATTTCAATTACTGTAGTTGAAATTTAAATTACTGTAGTTGAAGTTTCAATTACTGTAGTTGAAATTTCAATTACTGTAGTTGAAATTTCAATTACTGTAGTTGAAATTTCAATTACTGTAATTGAAATTTCAATTACTGCGGTTAAAAATTCATTTAGTTTTGGTTAAAAATTCATTTACTTTTGGTTGAAAATTCAATTACTCAAGTTCAAAAATTCATTCATTTTGGTTGAAAATTCAATTACTTATTGTTGAAAATTGATTCATTTACGGTAATTGTATAAAACTTCAACTAAAGTAATTTAAGTTTTTTTTTGTGACAGTGTAGAAAAAACTTTAGTTACTTTAGTTGAAGTTTTATTCAATTATCGTAAGTGATACAATTTTCAACCAAAAGTAAATGAATTTTCAACGAAAATGAGTGAATTTTCAACTATAGGTTAATGAATTTTCAAACACAGTAATTTAAATTTCAATCTCAGTAAATAAATTTTCAATCTCAGTAAATAAATTTTCAATCACAGTGAATAAATTTTCAATCACAGTAAATTAAAAGTGGTTGAAATTTCAAGAATTTTCTAATTAATGATTATTATAAAACATGAGTAAAACGAATTTTTCAGTAAAATTATTTTAAAGTTAATGAATTTTGCATTTCTCAGCGACTTCTGGTCTAGAATTTTCTCTGGTAATTTTAAGTTAAAGTAAGTAATTTTAGTAATTTAAGTAATTTTAAGAGTAAAAAGAAAAAAGGAAATAATGAGACCTTCAATCAAAACCAAACTTCAGATTCTCGTTATCTGCGAAAAGCAATGAAGCGATCATAAAAATTGGAAAATGCTGGTTTCTCGATTTAATGACATGCTTCTTTTTTCTTAATAAAAAACAGTCACTTTTATTTATTTATTTATCACTTTTATTTCGTAACATAAAATCAGATTTGCGTTGCAATTAACTAAAGTTATAAAAGTTATAAAACTAAAAAATAAAAGCAGTTACTTCTATTTATTTATTTATCACTTTTATTTTGAAACGCAAAATCAGATTTGTGTTGCAATTAACTAAATTATATCGATTAAAATGAAAAATAAGTCTCAATGAGAAAATCGTTATGTTTTGATTGGTTCAGATTTTATAAAATAATAACATTTTAGTATTGAAATTTCTTATAAAATTTTTTAAAATTCTGTTCAATATGAACTTGGATACGAAGAGTTTTCATGAAATGGAAGACTCAGAATAAGCATGTCCGACCGCAAAACTTTTCTACTTTAATGTAAGCAAGGAAAAGCAATATTTTGCAATCCAACAAACTCGACACATCTCCGAACTTCTTCTGCCAGTGAATATTAAAGTTTTCTGTCCCATTCATGGTAAAAGTTCGTAAAAATAAGGTAAAAATCGAAATTCAAGGCACAAATTCCCTTGTCGATTCTGGATCTAAAATTGTATTTCTGACTTTTATAAGAAATGTGGAGAAAAACATAATACAAAAATTTTAAAAGTCAAATCATTTTCCATACATTCAGAGATCACAGTTAATCCCCTATTTCCTCTTTTCTCTATTTTCCCCATATTTTTCTGAAGATCCTCTAAAATCTCTATTTTTAGGAATTTTTTCCTTAACACCTTTTTTCCTTTTATATTCAAAGTTCCAATTAATTTTTCAGGAATTTATGACGATAGAAAACTTATGACGTTCAAAAACTCTTTTAATTTTTTCTGTAGTCTTACGTAATTTCCAAGTTTTTAAATCTTCTAAACTCTTTTATGAACGACTTAAATTTTCCATTTTTTTCCAAAATCATTTAGAATCCTCTAAAATCTAGAAAAAACTCCCAAAATTTCCTAAAATCCTACAAAATTTTCAAATCTTATTTGAAATTTATTAAAATTCTTTAGAAAATTCGACACAGGTCCGTAGCCTTCCAGAATCTTCCGGACTTTTTCAAAACCTTCCAAATTAATTTAAAATCTTACATAACTTTCAGAAAAATAATTGAAACATTTAGAATTCTCTAGAATTTCAGACTGATTCCGGACATTTTTAAAATTCTTCAAATTATTTTAAAATCTTACATGATTTTCAAAAAAGAATGTTTAAACTCTTAGAATTCTCTAGAATTTCAGACTGATTCCGGACTTTTTCTAAATCCTCGAAATTATTTTAAAATCTTACATAATTTTCAAAAAAGAATTTTTAAACTTTTAGAATTCTCTAGAATTTTATACTGATTCATAATTTTTCAGACTGATTGATAATTTTTCAGACTGATTTATAATTTTTCAGACTGATTCATAATTTTTCAGACTGATTGATAATTTTTCAGACTGATTCATAATTTTTCAGACTCTCTTAATGTTTAAAAAAATTTTCCAGATTCAAAGTCTTTTGAAATATTCTAGGAACTTGAAAACTTTTCCCAAATTTGTAAAAATTTTGTAAAACATTCAAGACTGTCTCTAAATTTTCCGCAATCTTTCAATGTCTTCCAAAATTTTTCATAATCAAATCTAAACTCTTCCATAACCATCTAATAGTTTCTGTTTTTTCTATAATTTTTTCTAGAATCTTTTTCTCTGGGTTCTCCTATAATCTTATAAAATCTCAAAGAATCTTCCAAAATTCTTTAATTAAAAAAAAATATACTAGACTGATCTAGAAACTTCTAGAATCCTCGAGAATATTCTGAACTCCAGAATTCTGCAGAATCTTTTGGAACGTTCTAAAATCTGCAAAAGACTCCTATAATCCTCAAGAATTTTCTAGACTTTTTCAAAAATCTTGCAATATTCTTTAATTTAAAAAAAATAGTCTAGACTTCTAGAAACTTCTGGAATCCTCGAGAATATTCGGAACTCCAGAATTCTGCAGAATCTTTTAGAATCTTCTAAAATTTGCAAAAGACTCCCACGATCCTCAAAAATCTTCTAGACTTTTTTCAAAATCTCCCAAAATTCTTTAATTAAAAAGATATACTAGACTGATCTAGAAACTTCTAGAATCCTCGAGAATATTCAGAACTCCAGAATCTTTTGCAATCTTCTAAAATCTTCAAGAGACTCCCATAATCCTTAAGAATCTTCTAGACACTTTTCAAAATCTTCCCAAAATTCTCTAGTCTTTTCGAAACTCTTCAACAAAAAAGTCTGAAAGAGACTAGAAGGTATTAAAAGTTTAGGGCAGAATTCAAAAGATTTTTAAGGATTCTAAAAGATTCTGAAACATTTTAAAATAGTGTGAAAAATCATAATAGATTTTGGGATGTTTTTGATGATTTTAGAACACTGAAAAAATCTGAATATCTTTCTCAGAGTTTTAAAAAGTCCTGGGAAATTTTAGAAGGTTCTAGACAATTCTGGAGGGTTGTAGAAGATTCTGGAAGAATCAGGAAATCTCTCGAAGATTCTAAATTACTATAAAAAATCTTGAATTTTCTAGACGATTTTGAGGTATTTTAGGAAATTTAAAGAAATTACAAGTATTTGGTATTTTAGGAAATTTAAAGAAACAAGTATTTGGTATTTTAGGAAATTTAAAGAAACTACAAGTATTTGGTATTTTAGGAAATTTAAAGAAATTACAAGTATATGGTATTTTAGGAAATTTAAAGAAATTACAAGTACATGGACAATTTTAAATATTCTAAAAATTTCCAGAAGATTGTCGAAAATTCCAGAAAACTTCATGAAGAATTTTAGAAAATTTTAAAGTTCTAAAGTTTCTGAAAGTCTAGTTTGTGGAGTATTTTATTAAATTTTAGACAGAGATGTAAGACTTGAGTATTTGTTAAGATTCTGAAAAATTTTAGCAGCTTAAGGGAATTTGATTTGTTGAAAATTTAAGGTATTATGGGAAAAAACAGGTCTTAGGGAAACATATTTAATTATACTTTTAAGAATTATAATCTTATTATTGATGGTATTGTTTGAAAGAGAAAAGATTATTTTTCACGAACAAAATTTAAAAAGAACACAAATTAGTTATTTAAAAAGGCAGTGTCTAATTTTACGGAAAATTCCGTACAACTGGCCTACAACATAATATGGGCTTTTCGAGAAATAATTTATTAAATAGAGCCTATATTATTATTAAATATTATTATTAAATATTGTATTATAAAACTATAGACTATTATAAAAATATAGGCTATTATAAAAATATAGGCTATTATAAAAATATAGACTATTATAAAAATATAGGCTATTATTAAAATAGCCTGTATTATAATTAATTAAATATAGCCTATAATATTAAGCATAGCCTGTGCCCCCTTTGTGTTGTATGCTAGTTGTACGGAAAATTCCGTAGCAATATCCACGACCGTTTAAAAAGTTTTATTTTCAAACGACCTTTTTTTCTTTTTGCTTCTTAACAAATTTTAAAAAATAAGTCGTTTTTAATCAATACATTGTTTTTTATATTATTTTTATTTATATTATTTATATATTATTATTTATCTTATTTATATTATGCTTAATTAATAGCTTATTTTTTCGAGAAGAAGATTTTCTACACCTTTACCTCATCCAACTTTTAAAAGTAAATTTTTTAATGTCTGAAATCATTAAAAAATAATTTATAACAAATAACTATATTTTATAATAGATTATTTATATTTAAAAATTGGATGAGGTCACTCTCTAAATCTGAATTAGTCACTAATTCATTTTAGTGAAAATTTCTGCTAATTATTAGTAGTTTTTGACTAACGCTTTAGTGAAATGTTTAAAAGTACTAAAAAAAAAAAAGTGAAAAATGACTAATAATTAGTAGAAATTGTCACTATGAGTAGTGACCGTAAAGTAAATTAGTGACCGACTTTTCACTAATTCAGACTTAGAGAACAAATTGTAAAGAATCTTTTTCCGAGGAAATAAGTTATTATTCATGAAAATTGTGTCAGTTTTAAAAATTTTGTAAGAAACGACAGGAAAAAAATGCGGTTGAAAATACATTTTTTTAAAACAATTTTTGTATATATCAATTTTTTTCATGAATTCTTGAAAAAATTGGCCATCAATAATTTTAGCAGCTGAAAATTTTTATGTCGTTAATTTTTTTAACAAATTCTTTGTTCGGAGGAATTTGCGGTCGAAATTTCTCTGCTTCGTTAACTTCAACGTGTCATTAAAATTATTTTTTGGAAATATTCTAGAGCCTCTGATAAATTATTTAATTGCTGGTTTAGTTGCAGTCAATATAATTTTTATTGGTTAATAGACCCCATAGCCAATGAAATATTATCAACGTTGAAATTTTAGTTTTCTTTAAAAAATTTCGTAAGCCCCAATTCCTGATCACATGTGTTTTGGAAAGTTTAGTTTGGTCAAAATTAGATAAAATAAATACTACTAATTTTTTCCCCGATAAATTTGACAGTTCATTCCTTATTTATTGTGTCAAAGCAAAACTTATAGGATTTTATCAGGTTAAAATTTAGGTGATCAGGAATTGGGTCATTCAGAGTTTTTTACATTCTCATCAGAGAATGTAAAAAATTCTAAACACGTAAATCTAAAAACGTAAAAATTTTTATATAAATATTTGCCTTTAAGGCATTTTTCAACCACTTATCTTTATTATATGCTCATTTTGAAAAAAAATAGTCAAACTATACGAGGGATTTAAGGTTTTTGTTTTTAAACTTTAGTGAAATTTTATATATTGCAAAAACTCGTAACCTTAAATGATCATCTACGTTATTTATTAACTTTTATTGGCTTCCTTGGTATTTTTGGAAGTTTCCCCTTTTTTTCGAAAAAGAAATACCCTATTTTTCCTAAAATTGAATTACGGAACTGTAATTTCTGATCCCTGATGCACTTTTATTTTGGGGACTGTTATCCGCCTAATGAATTAGAATGATAAAATCCATTCTTGGAAAATTAATGACAATGGCTGAAAGCTGAATGACAGCAATAACAACCCGAGAGTGTCTACTCATTAAAATTAAAGTAAAATACGTAGTGATGTGACACAAAACTCATTAATTTAACGTCACCCTGATAAATGGTGACGTTGAGTAGCAGGACGAAAAGGAAAAACCGGAATAATTCAAGGATCAAGAATCCTACATGCATTAATCATCCTTCCTCGTCACTATTACTTACAAACAAATGTTATAGCGCATTAAAAAATCTAAGAAAAAGATGGAAAAGTTGAGATGCCGCTCAGTGATGCAAAAAGCACTTTTTGTGGACAAAAGTCTGTCTAAACCAATTTTCAATAGATTTTGATGTTTTTTTTTTCAGATGTGTCTTTTTTTTCAAGGTCTTTTAATTGACTAAAGAAGAGCTTAAGTCAGTGTAATAACTATCTAGCAATAATTTCCAGTAGGTTAGAGTAAGAAAAAAAATTGTTTATAATGTTTTAAACAAATTAATGAACAAAAGCCATTTTCTCATGATTCGCAATGATTAGTTGTTTGACATTCATAGTTTTTATATAAAATATGAAAGAAATTATTGCCTAATTGCGATTAGTTAAGAATAACTGCTTCACAATTATTTATACAATTTGTATAAACAAAAAGACAGTTTTCGTGTGTCACAATAAATAAGCTCAATTTTTTTGCAGAATCAACCAAAAATGTCTTGACAATTATTTATACAATTTTTATAAACAAATACAGTTTTTGTATGTCAGAATGAATAGGCTCATTTTTTGGCTGAATCAACAAAAAATGCCTTGCTAATGGACAAAAACAGTTCGTTATTTAAACAATTTTCATAAACAAATGTACATTTTGGCCACTTTTGCATAAATAGACTTATTTTTTTTCGTGGAATAAACTAGAAATGTCTTACCAATGAAATGTCTTACCTTCTTGTACTATTTGTCCAATTAACAAGAACTTTTGATTATTTAAACAGCATTTATAAACAAATTCACAGTTTTTCATGATACGATGAAAAATTCACATTTTTCCGAGATAAATATTAATTTTTTTTCGGAATCAACAAGAAATGTCTTGCCAATTATTCCTTCTTTCCTATTTTTCCAACTAACAAGAACTTTTGACTACTTAAACAATATTTATTAGCAAAAGCACAGATTGACCACTTTTTCATGATAAATATTAATTTTTTTAGTGGAATCAATAAGAAATATCTTGTCATTTATTCCATATTTTTCTAATTCAGTAAAAGTGTCAATAAAAAATGTCTTGCCAATTATACCATATTTTTCTGATTCCGAAAAAGTGTTGATTATTTAAACAATATTTATAAAAAAAATTCACAGTTTGACCATTTTTCCATGATAAATATTAATTTTTTTGCGGAATAAACTAAAAAACCAAGATTAACACATATATAATGACCTTGGTTTTTTCGTTTATTCCGTAAAAAAATTAATAGTTATCATGGAAAAGTGGCCAAACTGTGAATTTGTTTATAAATATCGTTTAAATAATTAACACTGTTTCTTAATTCGAAAGATATTACACGAAGGAATAATTGGCAAGAAATTTCTTGTTGATTCCGCAAAAAATTTAATATTTACCATGGAAAAAATGTCAAACTGTGAGTTTGTTTATAAATGTTGTTTAAATAATCAACAGTTCTTATTCATTGGAAAAATATGATAAAAAGAAATAATTGGCAAGACATTTCTTGTTGATTCCACAAAAAATTTAATATTTATCATGGAAAAAAGGTCGAACTGTGAGTTTGTTTATAAATGTTGTTTAAATAAACAGCAAATCTTTTTATTTGGACAAATATTACAAGGAGTCATTGGTAAGACATTTCTAGTTTATCCTAGGAAAAAAGTAAGCCTATTCATGCAAAAGTAGCCAAAATGTACATTTGTTTATAAAAATTGTTTAAATAATTAACTGTTTTTGTCCATTGGCAAAGTGTCATAGCAAAGATTCATTGACAATACATTTTTAGTTGATATCGCTAAGAAAATGAAGCTAATTTTTGGAAAAATGGTCAAAGTGTGCATTTATTTATAAAAATTGTTTTAATAGTTAATATTTTAAAATTAAAAATAAAATCAATTTGAACAAAATTACAGCTAGGAGTCACTGGCAATACATTTTTATTTGGTTCCGCTAAAAAAATTGAGCCTATTTATGGAATAATGTTGAAAATGTGAATTTGTTTATAAATATTGTTTAAATAATCAAAATTTCTTGTTAATTGGAAAAATAGGAAAGAAGGAATAATTGGCAGGACATTTCTTGTTGATTCCGCAAAAAAAAAATGAATATTTATCATGGGAAAAAGTTCAAACTGTGAATTTGTTTATAAATATTGTTTAAATAATCAACAGTTCTGGTTAATGGGAAAAATATGACAAGAAGGAATAATTGGCAAGACATTTCCTGTTGATTCCGCAAAAAAATTAATATTTATCATGGAAGAATGGTCAAACTATGAATTCGTTTATTCCGGACTTTTTCAAAATCCTCCAGATTATTTTAAAATCTCATATAATTTTTAAAAAAGAATTTTTAAACTCTTAGAATTCTGTAGACTATCAGACTGATTTATAATTTTTCAGACTCTCTCACAGACTCTTAATGTTTAAAAAAAATTTCAAAATAGAAACTTTTCCAGATTCAGTCTTCTGGAATCATCTAGGAGCTTTAAAATTTTTCCCAAATTTTTTAATATTTTGTAAAAAAACATTCTAGACTGACTCTAAATCTTCCGCAATCTTTAAATGTCTTCCAAAATTTTTCATAATCAAATCTAAACTCTTCCGTAACCGTCTAATATTTTGTTTTTTCTATAATTTTTCCGAGAATCTCTTTCTCTGGCTTTAAAAAAAATGCCGTTCAACAAGATTTTTCACTTTTATAAATAAATGTATTTATTCGGCAGTTCTAAACATAAAAGTTTTTAATTTTTTGTCATAAACAATTTTTATTAACAAATTCGCTTATTCGACATTTTTTAAAATAAAAAGTTTTTCTTTTCTGCGAAATCATTTATTTTCGTCCCAAGAATTATATTTTTGCAAAATAGATTCAACATCTGTTATAAAAATTGTTTATAACAATGAAAAATATTATTGAATGGAAATCTATTGTGTAAAAATATAAAATCTTGGGATGAAAAGAAATGATTCCGCAGAACAAAATGTCTATGTTAAAAAATTCCGAATAAGCGTATTTGTTAATAAAAATGGTTTATAACAATAAAAAATGTTTTTTTGAGTGGCAATTTATTGTGTGAAAATATAGTTCTTGACACGAAAAGATTCCACAGAAAACAACAATTTAGTGTGTTTAAAAATGCCGAATAAACGAATTTGTATATAAAAATTGTTTATAACAATGAAAAATGTTGTTTAATGGCAATATATTGTGTAAAAATATAATTCTTAAGATGAAAAGTAATGATTTCACAGAAAAGAAAATTTTTCTGCGTTTAAAAATGCCGAATAAACGCGTTTGTTTATAAAAATTGTTTATAATATTGAAAAATGTTGGTAAATGGCAATATATTGTGTAAAAATATAAATTTTGAGATTAAAATCAATGATTTCACAGAAAAAAAATTTGCTGTGTTAAAAAATGACGAATTAGCGAATTTGTTTATAAAAATTATTTAAGCCATTACCTATTATTATTTTTTACCGCTGGATCACCCATTATGAAAAAATCTTTTATGCCAATGACTTTTAGATGTCATGTAAATAAAATCAATTATAATAGAAAATAATAAATTACTTAAATGAGTGGAATTATAATCTTTTTATATTTTTTTATTTTTATAATTTAATAATAATAATATTTAAATAATCTGTACATTTTATTTGAATCATAATCATATCATATTAAAATGTGTAGAAAAATATTTTACTTGAAATAATAATAATAATAATAATAATAATAATACATGAAATAGTACAATTTTTTACAAGTATTTTACATGAAATAATAATAATAATATTACATGAAATAGTACGATTTTTTCATCTCAGAAAGTTTATTTTTTATATCCTAAAAATAATATCTAAACATCAGATAAGATAATTCTAAGAAAATAATACTCTTATTATTGGAATTTGTAAATAATTCTGAATAAAGAGTAATTTGGTTTTAAAAATGCAGGTTGGATTATTATTAAAAGATACAAAAAATTGTGAAATCCTCAAAAAAAATGGCATATGCAAAAAGTTGGCCAAGTTAAAAGAAAAAGTTCATACATTACAATTCCTGGTATCCTAAAAATTTGCAAAGTGAAATATAAACCTTTTTTAAAATTAAGAAAACTTATAAAATAAAACCTGTCAATGGAAGAAAAAAAATTAATGTCAATAAATAGGAAAAACAAATAAAAAAAGTTTTAACCTGGCCGGATTGCTTAACAAATAAATGTAAAAAATCCTGCTAATTTTATTTTTTCAATATATTTATTGAAATGAATTTTTTTCTTCCATTTACAGATTTGATTTTATAATTTTTTTTTATTTCAAAAAAGGTTTATATTTCACTTAGTAAACTTTTATGATATCTGGAATTGCAATGTACGAACTTTTTCTCTCTTTTTGGTTTTATTTTGTCCAACTTTTTGCATGTGTCATGTTTTTGTTCGGATATTAATTTTGTATTTTGTATTTATAATTTTTCTTTATTTCAAAAAAGGTTTATATTTCACTTGGTAAACTTTTATGATATCTGGAATTGCAATGTACGAACTTTTTCTCTCTTTTTGGTTTTATTTTGTCCAACTTTTTG
>JBAGKK010491678.1:0-15710 GCA_037177015.1 Euceroptres primus
TCGCCCCGCAAAACAACAGTCAGGCGCGCGTTGTTTTAGAGTTAACGCTTGGCTTTTGATTTTCCTCCCATTTCCTCAATAAAAATTAGGCTTTTATTTCCCCCCACTTCCATTGATACCAAACAGACATGTCAAGGTTGAATTTTTTAAAGTTGGCCATTTAGCATTTGGAATTTTTTTCAAGCTGTTGAGTTGATCTTTTCATAGTTTTAATGTTAAAAGATATTTTCTGAAGTTTTGGTGGCGAAAAAATTTTTTTTTGAGTAGAAAAAATCTCAAATTGTTTATAAACAAATAAGATTTTTATTAACAAATTCATTTTTTCAAATTCAAAAGCATATTTTTATAATAGACATTCATAAATAAACATTTTGACGTGACAGTTGTTAATATCCGTTTAGCCGTTTACGAGAAAAATGTTAGTCATGTTGAAACATTATAATTTTCTTGTTATTAACTTTTATAAAAAAACGTTCTTCGCCAACTAAACTTCAGAAAATATCTTTTTACATAAAAGCTATGAAAAGATCAACTCAACAGCTTGAAAAAACAGTTTTAAATGCTAAGTAGCCAACTTAGAAAAATTCAACCTCGACTACAAATTCAAGGTCGAATTGAAAAAAAACTGGCAAGCAGAAAATTCCAAAATTTTGGATTTCAAATAATATCGACCAATACTAAAACACTATGTAGGTCGCTTTTTTGGCTTCGCACACTCTTTTTTTGTGTGGCTATATTTTCAAACAAATTATCGTAGCTGAGTTTTTCAATTAATTTTTAAACTAATTTTTGAAGCTGAGTTTTTAAATTAATTTTTGAAAGAATGTTTGAAATTCTTTTTTAAAAATTAGACTATAAAATGAATTTTTTACAGCTATTGTCTACGAAAAACCAACACTGTCACCTTATGCAGAAATAAAATATGCAAACAAAATTTTCAAAGCTGAGTTTTAAATTATTATACTAATTTTTAAAGCTGAGTTTTTAAATTATTTTTGAAAATAATTTTTAAAGCTGAGTTTTTCATTAATTTTTATTCTAATTTTTGAAGCTGAGTTTTTAAATTAATTTTTAAAGCTGAGTTTTTAAATTAATTTTTGAAATTCTTTTTTAAAAATTAATTTATAAAATTAATTTGTTACAGCTATTGTCTATGAAAAGCCAACACTGCCACCTCATGCAGAAATAAAATATGCAAAGAAAATTTTTAAAGCCGAGTTTTAAATTAATTATTATACTAATTTTTAAAGCTGAGTTTTTCAATTATTTTTCAAAATAATTTTTAAACCTGAGTTTTTAAATTAATTTTTAAAGCTGAGTTTTTCATTAATTTTTAATCGAATTTTTGAAGCTGAGTTTTTAAATTAATTTTTAAATAAATTTTTGAAGCTGTGTTTTTAAATTATTTTTAAAATAATTTTTAAAGCTGAGTCTTTAAATTAATTTTCAAAATAATTTTTGAAACGGAGTTCCTAAATTAATTTGTAAACTAATTTTTAAAGCTGAGTTTTTAAATTAATTTTTAAAGCTGAGTTTTCAAATTAATTTTTAAAATTAATTTGTTACAGCTATTGTTTATGAAAAGCCAACACTGCCACCTCATGCAGAAATAAAATATGCAAAGAAAATTTTTAAAGCTGAGTTTTAAATGAATTATTATACTAATTTTTAAAGCTGAGTTTTTAAATTAATTTTTAAACTAACTTTTGAAGCTGAGTTTTTAAATTAATTTTTAAACTAACTTTTGAAGCTGAGTTTTTAAATTAATTTTTAAACTAAGTTTTAAAGCTGAGTTTTTAAATTAATTTTTAAACTTATTTTTGAAGCTGAGTTTTGAAATTAATTTTTAAACTAATTTTTTAAGCTGAGTTTTCAAATTAATTTTTGAAATTCTTTTTTAAAAATTAATTTATAAAATTAATTTGTTACAGCTGTTGTCTAGAAAAAGCCAACACTGCCACCTTATGCAGAAATAAAATATGCAAACTATACACTCCCTGCAAAAAGTGAAATAATAATAAAAAATTATTGTAGGATTTTTGGAATAAAAAAAATGAAAGGAAAATTTTGTAAGAAAGGAAGAATAAATTTTATTTAAAAAACAGTTTCGTTAAAATTATTGCATCCTGCTTTCTCGTCGATTGAATTGACTCGCCTGGAAAAACAGGAGAGTGTCTTACAATAATTGCTTACAATTAGTGATAACTATATGCAAATATTTTAACAATCTAGATTTGGCATAATACACATATATATTACAATCTGGCCGTTTCACGGAGTCAAATCACAGTGCCAAAGAGTAGCACACATTTTTCTAACCATCAAGAAATAAAAAAAACGAAACAAAAATCTGCAAATGATTCCTTCAAAATGTCAATAAAAATTGTAACACTTGGTTTTAAAGTATAAATAGTGATATGAGCTCCTCTTACTTTTTCGTCTACTTAATCTAAAAAAATAATCGACATTCTGTGAAATTTCAAAGAAAGAACAATCTCTCAGTACAAATAATTATGGCGAAGTCAAAATTTAATTAAGAAAAAATTTTGCACACGGTTCCGAATTTGATTTTAAATACAATTGATAATCTCGTCTCCTAAAAAATTGAATTGAACAGTTAATTGCAAAGCCAGTCAGAGAAGATTTAACGAAAACAATATTTCATTTTTGGAATTGAATTGATACTCTGAAATGATCAAAGGTATAAATACTTAATAAATTTAAAAAATTCAGTCATTCCGGGACTAATTGAACGGTCTAAATCGCACAAACGTGCACAGAATTATGTACAGACCTAAGTATTATGCACAAGAATTCTCTGCGAATTGAAACCTCGAAAGATCCCAAATGATCTAGTGAAATTTTTTAACCTAAGGAGCCAAGATCCGCTCAAAGCTCCGACCTGGGACTATTCGAGTACTTAGGCTTCAGCTCTTCGATTCGTTGAATAAAGTCTGACTTTTCGATGCATCCGTCGCAAGACTCGTCCCAGTCGTTCAGAATTTTCTTTAAGTCTCGGACTTTTAGTTTCTTCAAGTCCACGGTGTTTAGGTCGATTTGTTTCTCTGCAAAATTCATACAGAATCAAAAACAGATTTCGATTGGATCGTGATTTAAATGGTGCAACGATTTCAAAAATTTCAAGGAGTTAATAATTTCGAATTAAAAATATTCTAAAGCTTTTGAAACTTCGTTTTTTACCGAATCTCAAGTCGCAGATTTGTGCATCTTTTTTCCTAAGTTTTTCACAGATTTTGTCAGCTGGCATTGACCATGAAAGGGGTTTGCTAATTTCTCCTAAAATTCCAGTAGCAGATTCTTCAAGGCCACCGAGGTAATAACACTAAAAAAATAAGCAATTTTTGTAGTTAAAAATAAGCATTTTTAAGTTAAAAATAAGCATTTTTTAAGTTAAAAATAAGCATTCTTTAAGTTAAAAATAAGCATTTTTTAAGTTAAAAATAAGCATTTTTTAAGTTAAAAATAAGCATTTTTTAAGTTAAAAATAAGCAAATTTTTAGTTAAAAAATAAGCAATTTTTTTAGTTAAAAATAAGCAATGTTTTTAGTTAAAAATAAGCAATTTTTTTAGTTAAAAATAAGCAATTTTTTTAGTTAAAAATAAGCAATTTTTAAAATTAAAAATGTGGACTCTTTCATTTTTTAAAGAATCTAATTTGTCCGTTGATTAATTTGTTATTAATTACTATTTATCAATTTACTATTTGCAAATTTTATTGTTTGGACGACTAAGAACCATTAGTAATCGAAAAATGAATTTTCTGAACAGTACCAAAGGAAAAACTGGTGAAATTTTCACTAAAAACTTACAAATCTGTTTTCCTTGGACTTTGTGCCTTTACAAAAAACTTTGAACTTATCCTCAATCTTTTTTGGAGCTTTTCTATCCTCGTCGTTCAGCGTCGCTACGAATTTGTTTATCGTGGCTATACAAACTGAAAATAAAGGAAACACCACTGAAAAATCTTTCCCTGAAGATTTTTGAATTTGAAAAATGAAAATAATAAAACAAACTGATTAAAATTATAACTTACCTTCACATTCTCCTTCTTTCAAAGCAGAAACGCTGCTAAAAACCACAATTGCAGCAACAAATATTAAAAGTGACTTCATTTTTCTGTTTTTAACAAAAAAAATTGTTAACCCTTTTTTTAATTAGGAATCTTAATCTTTTTTTGGAGTATAAACTCAGAAAATTCCAAATTGCAAAAAATTTTGAGGTTAAGTTATTAAAATTTTTTACGAACATTAATAAAATTGTTGCACATAAAAAGAAGGTAAATAATTAAAATTGTATAATTAAAATCTACAATTAAAAGACTCCAAAAAAAGATCGTTCTTGGAGTTGTTTACGTGGAAACGTAAATTTGAATGGAAAAATGAAACAGGTTACGGTTTGAATATCGCACGAACCTTTAGAAAATTCTTGATAAATTAAAGATCACTTTTACACGAGATGATAAACTTTAAAATACTAATCAAGCTGTTCTTCTCACGAGAATGTTTCACCGTTTTTTGTAGGTGTTATACTGAGCCGCAAACGTTATACACGTTGGATTCTGTCAAAATCCAGGAATCCCAGCTGGCGGCTTCTGATTGGTGGATGCCAATGGAATCCACAGACGATGACATATCACTCGCTGATTGGCTGCTCCGTTTAAATGGCTAGCGCCAAGATTCAAATTCGTTAAAAACTTAGATCTTGCCTCATATATAATCTTGCCTCGTTTATATTGAAATAAATAAATAAATATAAATACAAATATGTACAAATAATTGCAGATAAAAAGTCAATTGATTCATCTCATCAGAATAAATCACTCTGGTAATTACAATATTGTTATGTTCCTAAAATTAGAAATTAAAATTAAAAATCAAAAAGTGTAAAAAAATTTTTAAAAACAGTAGGTATAATATTAAATATTATTATAATTTATGTTATAAATATTTATGCCGAAATTGTGCAGATAAGCGGCTTTTCCGAATTTAGACTTTTTCGATTCTTTCTTTTTTTTAAAAGCTTTATTTTATTATTGAAACAAGAAATCAATCGAAGCAGCTTGAGAAACTTAAATTTTAAATTAAAAAATTCCCAATTTCGAGTTTTTAGTTGCGTTATTTTTTTTAAAAGCATTATTATCTCATTAAAATAAAAAATAAATTGGAGGAAATTAAAAAATTGTAATTAAATTAAAATTTTTTTGTAATTAAATTGTAATTTTTTGTAAATCAATTACAATTACATTTTAAAAAATTGTAATTTTATTTATTTGCAAAATATAATTTGTAAGCTTTAATAAAAATTTTAATATTATATTGTACAATATTTTCTGATTTATAGAAAAATTTAATTAATCAGGGGGCACAATTAAATAAAGGTTTATTTATATTTTTTAAATATTAAATTGAATAAAAAGCATTTGTAATTGACCAGGAATTCCGACTAGACGAAGAAACCCTCACCCCCCTTTCTGTGACCCTCTGATTAATTAAATTTCTCCATATATCAAAAGATATTGAATAAAAAAATTTATATTTTTTTTAAATATTACAAATTATATAAATTATATTATATAATATTTTCTGACTGATGGAAAAAGTCAATTAATCTGAAGAGGTGGATTTCTTGTTTCAATGATAAAAAAAAAAGCTTTTAAAAAAAAACAGGAGCAAAAAACTCGAAATTGTGAATTTTATGAATTTTAAGATTAAATTTATTTAAATTTTTTAATAAAATAATAAAAAGTGCATTATTTTCTCGAACTTCTCGGATTGATTTCTGGGTTTGGTGAAAAATAAAGCTGTTTAAAAAAAACCGGATCAAAAACTGGAAATTGGAAATTTTTTAAATTTGAAATTTAAATTTTTAAGTTTTTTAATAAAATAATAAAAAGTGCTTTGTTTTCTCGAGTTCCCCGATTGACTTCTTATTTTTGTGAGAAAATAAAGCTTTTTGAAAAAAAAAACGAATTAACAAATTCGAAATTATTTGGAATATTTAAAGTTTAAAATTTTTGAGTTTTTAAAGAAAATAATAAAAAATACGTTACTTTCTCGAGCGCCTCTTATTTATTTCTTATTTTGGTGATATATATAAAATTAATATATATTTTGTGATATATTTTTTTGATTTTTAAAAATAAAAAAAAGGATCGAAACTGTCGAAATTTGAAAATGCCGCTTATCTGCGCAATTATTATCTAAGAAAGTGTTTAAAAATTAAAAAAGTAAAAAATAAAAATAGCAAAATATAATGGTAGACAGCTACAATTTGAATTGCTTTAATCAACTGAAATATTTTATATTAAAGAAATAATTCTTTTATAAACTTTAAAAATTAAAAATTTGTCTTACTTGTTCTATTTTCTTTTCTCGTATAATCGTCCGAACTTGAAAATGCTTATTAAATACAAATTTTTTACTTCAATTTGTATTTTTTCTATCTCGCTTACCTATTTTGAAAATTTTATAGTTTAAAGCAATTTTGTTAAAATGTAAATGTAAAATGTATAAAGTGATTAAATCAATTAATCTTGAGAATTGTCTGAGTTCGTATTTTTATTTTCCACATTTTAAACATTTTTAAAATAATATAATTTTTTATCATTGATTCTTTTAACATATGTATTTCTTAAAAACATGTGAAGTTGGCAGTTTAAAAAAATTTAAATGTTCTACTTTTTGCAGTGTAGAATAATTTTTATTTATTGTTAATATTTAATTATTTTTATTTTCGATTTTTTAATATCATAATAATTTTTTAACTGAATTACGTTTGTGAAATATAAATTTACCTAAGAACCATAAACTAAAACATTTTAAACTATCTTAATTAAAAAATCCATAATAATCAATTTTAGGTAAATTATTGCATATTACATATTTAAAAACTGCGCGCTTTCTCGACGCATGCGCAATTGACCACACTGCTGTCCTCTGTCGATAATCAATCGAACTAAAATCCAAAATGGCGCCACGTAGGGAGAAATGTTCTAACCTCAAAACCACAACAAATTACACAAAACTCGTGAAAACCTATCTGAAAAAACTCCCCAAATGGAAGGATATTATTTCCCTGAGCACGGATCCTCGACGACTGGCAATTCCGGCGACAATTTTTATAATTCTGGAAATAATTCTCAACATTTTCGTGATTGAAAAAGTGCGCTACACGGAAATCGATTGGAAAGCCTACATGCAGGAAGTTGAGGGATTTTTGAATGGAACTCTGGATTACTCGAAATTAAAAGGAGACACAGGACCTCTCGTCTATCCTGCAGGATTTGTTTACATTTTTTCCATTTTCTACTACCTAACCTCTTTCGGGAAAAATGTCAAACTGGCCCAGTATTTTTTCGCCGCCCTGTACGTAATTCTTTTAATTCTCGTCTTTCGAATTTACTCAAAAACGAAAAAAGTGCCACCTTACGCTCTAATTTTAATTTGCTGCACTTCCTACAGAATTCACTCGATTTTTGTACTGAGGTTATTCAATGATCCAGTAGCAATCGTTTTATTTTTTGCTAGTCTCAATGCATTTTTAGACGACAGGTGGTATTTAGGAAGTATTTTGTACAGTTTTGCAGTCTCTGTGAAAATGAATATTCTTCTCTTCGCCCCACCTTTGTTACTTGCCTATTTAATTAATCTAGGATTAATGAAAACTGCGATACAATTATTCATTTGTGGATCAATCCAGATAATTTTGGGCCTGCCATTTTTAATTAATAATCCCTTGGCTTATTTGAAAGGTTCCTTCGATTTGGGACGAGTTTTCGAATTCAAATGGACAGTTAATTGGCGATTTTTACCGGAGGATTTATTCGTGGATAAATATTTTCACATCTCGCTTTTGGTTCTTCATTTATTAACTTTGGCAATTTTTACGCCTGGATGGATCACTTATTTAAAAACTTATGCAAAATTAAAATGTTTAGAGAGAGAAGTCAAACCTCAGCTTCGTAAAGAGGAAAAATTTGACATGTCGACGTCGTCGCAATTATTTATTTTGCCACTTTTTACTGCGAATTTTATTGGGATTACTTTCAGCAGATCGTTGCATTATCAGTTTTATGTTTGGTATTATCACACGCTTCCGTATTTGGTTTGGTGTACGAATTATAAGACAGTTACGCGATTTGTGATTTTAGGAATTATCGAATTTTGCTGGAACACTTATCCAAGTACAATTTACAGCAGTGCTGGATTGCACATGTGCCATATTTTATTACTTGTTAATCTGTACAGAAACACGGCAAAGTCGGAAAAAAGTTCGTGAGAATTTAGAAAAATTAATTTAGAAAAATCAGAAATGTTTGCTATTTGCTGAGACTGGTTTCTGTAAATAAAAACTAATGCTAGAATTAGGTTATATGAATTTTAATAATGTTAAGACTGCTGTAAAAAAGATTTATATCTTTTAAAAAGATTTTTGGATTGTTACTTTTACTGATGCAATAAAAACTATTCAAGTGATGTGCAATTTTTTACTCTATTCTAGTTTTATTTTAAAAACGAAGAACTTATTGTTACAGAAATTTCCGTAACAATAGCCTATTATCACAGAAAAATTTCCTTGGGAATAACTTATTGTTACGGAAATTTCCGTTACAATAGTCTATTGCCAAGGAAAAAATTCCGTAGGAATAAACTATTGTTACGGAAATTGATGTAACAATAGCCTATTATCACGGAAAATTTTTCATAGGAATAACTTATTATTACGGAAATTTCCGTAACAATAGTCTATTGTTACGGAAAAATTTCCTTGGGAATAACTTATTGTTACGGAAATTTCCGTAACAATATTCTCACGAAAAAATTTCCTTAAGAATAACTTATTGTTACGGAAATTTCCGTAAAAATAGTCTATTTTCACGGAAAAATTTCCTTGGGAATAAGTTATTGTTACGGAAACTTCCGTAAAAATAGCCTATTGTTATGGAAAAATTTCCATAAGAATAACTTATTGCTACGGAAATTTCCGTAACAAAAATCTATTGTCATTTTTATTAACTTAAAACTTCTTTTTATTGTTTAAATTATTTTTGTAACATTTAAATTTGATTTTTAATCTGAAATAAAATATTTATTTAGGTTAAATTTAAACGAAAACCAAATAATTATATTAGTTTATACCTACATTTCAATGATTGTTTTCAAATAATAATAATCATAATAATAATTTCTTTTACTGTTTTATGCCTAATAAGGTTTCAACTGGGTTTGAAAAGAGAATGACAGAAAAAAGTTCGTATTCTCTAATTAATTAAATTGAAATCCAAAAGTTCGAAACCTAACCCCAAAAAATGTTTGTTTTTTCGATATTTAATGTAAATAACCCTCTACATCAGTAAAAGTTGATATTGTAAAATAGTTTTTATCTATAAAATAAAACTCAAGTGTGGCAAAATGTTCGTAAATTTCATTTTTTAAGAAATTAGACTACGAAATAATTTTTCCTAACCTGAAAAAAACATTTTTCTTTAGTGCTTATAATTATATCAAAATTAGTCTTTAAGTAATGTAATGATTTAAAATCTGTAATTGTTTTGTTTTATTTTTATTAGTTAAGAACTTCTTTTTATTGTTAAAATTATTCTTGTAACATTTAAATTTGATTTTCAATCTGAAATAAAAGATTTATTTAGGTTAAATTTAGTCGAAAAACAAATAATTATTACTTTATACCTAAATTTTTATGATTGTTTTCAAATAATAATCATAATAATAATTGCTTTTACTGTTTTTTGCCTAATAAGGTTTCAGCTAGTTTTAGTTTGAAATAATGACAGTTGTCGTCTGCTATTTTTGACATCAAGCAGACGAAACAACAAAGCAACAAAGTAAAAAGAATACATTTAAAAATTTAAAAATTATCGATCATATTATGAAAAATTGATAAGTGCAATAATATTATCTACAAATTGAAAAAAAATGACAGAAAAAGGTTCGTATTCTCTATTAATTAAATTAAAATCCAAAAGTTCGAGACCTAACCTCAAAAAAAATTTTTTCTTTGATATTTCATATAAATAACCCTCTACATCAACAAAAGTTGATATTGTAAAATAGTTTTTATCTATAATATACAACCCAAGTGTGGAAAAATATTCGTAAATTTCATTTTTTAGGAAATTAGACTCCGAAATAATTTTTCCTAACCTCAAAAAAAAAAAATTATTTTTCTTTAGTGCTTATATTCATATCAAAATTAGTCTTTAATTAATGTAATTAATATTATTTTTTAAAATTTACTTTTATTTTTAATTTTTTAATTAATTCTACTTTTTTAGTAGTTATCTTAATTAACCCTAATTATAATTTAACCTATTATTATCATATTATTATTATTATTATTAATTTAGCCTATTAATATTTAACCTAATTTTCCTTTAGTGCTTATATTTATATCAAAATTAGTCTTCAATTAATGTAATTAATCTTATTTTTTAAAATTTACTTTTATTTTTAATTTTAACCTAATTAATCCTACTTTTTTAGGAGTTATCCTGATTAACCCTATTTATAATTTAACCTATTATTATTATTATTAGTATTAATTTAACCTATTAATATTTAACTTAATTAATCCTATTTTTAATTTAACCTATTATTATTATTATTATTATTTTAATATAATATTTAACTTAATTAATCCTATTTTTAAAATGTCAAAAATGAAAAATTCACTTTTTAACTATTTTTAATGTAATTAATCCAATTATTTTTACTGAATTTTTTTATTTTATTAAATAGTCTTTTATATTTTAGTAAATAGTCAGAGTGGCGAATCAAGATTAAAATCCCAATTTGTCGAATTGGACGACAAACCAGTAGAAACAAAATGTTTATTATGCGAATCAATTTATATTCTTCCTACAAATGAAAAAGAATTTCTCACTCACATTTTTAAGGAACATCGATTAGTTATTGGAGACGTGAATAAAATCGCGAGTCTCAAAAGGTAAAATACCAAAATATCGAATTAAATAGAAAAAATAGTTAATTTTAATAAATTTTATTAATAGCAAACAATCAAATTGTTTTTAAATAAACAAAATAATTAAATTTACAGTTACGTTTATTATTGGAGAGTAAAATTTCGAGAAGAGCCTTTGACAACATTTTGCACAACTCTTTTGAGTGATTGCACTCCAGATGGAAAACCCAGTAAAAATGAACCTTATTTTTTGCTCTCGGATTGCATTTCCGAGGATAAAATTCTTCGGGAAGAATTGCAAAGGGAGAAATTGGTTCGTAACAATTTTGTTTCTTTGAAACAATTTCGAAATTGAAATTAAAATGATAAATTATTTAAATTAAAATCCAGAAAGAATTTAAATATATTTTACAATTTAAGGAATGGATTTTGGCTGAACAGTTGAGAGAAAAAAATGACACAAACTTCAGAAGAGGCTGCATGTTTTGCAGAATGGAATTTTCCGAATCTCGTCTTTCTTATATAAAACATCTTTCGGAAAAGCACAATATTCAGCTCGGAAAGTCTGAGAATTTAGTTTTAATCGACGAGCTTTTAGACAAAATTCAAAACAGTATCGAAAGGTAAAAACTAATTTTGCAATTTTCCTTTTCTGTTTATATTTAATTTTTTGTATTTTGCATTTTTAAACTTAATTTTTTGAATGCTTACAATTTAGTCTGATCTGCATTTACTGCGAGAAACAATTTAAGGATCGATCTGTATTGAAAGAACACATGAGGAAAAAATTGCACAAACGCATAAATCCAAACAATAAATTCTACGACAAATTCTACATTACAAATTATTTGGAACCGAGTTCCACTTGGAGACAAAAACAGGTAGATTTTTAAATTTATAAATTTTAATTGAGATTGCGAAGGTGAATTTAGTGCCTTTTAGATTCAGTTCAAAAATGATTTGAAATTAAGAGGCTGGAAATTTGAAACCGATAAGAATATAAATTTTTACAGGATTTCAAATTTTATAGAAACCGAAATTATAAGTGGTAACAAATTTTGATTACCAAATTTCAAAGCCCAAATTTAAAGAATCTAAATTTGATAATGTTTTTGAAATTTAGATTCTTCAAATTTAAATCATTAAAATTAATCATATTCAAATTGAAAAGAGTCAACATTTTAAAGCATTCGAATTTGAAAGAATCAGAATTTAAAGGCTTTCAAAATTAGAAGTAGAAAAATGTTTAAATATCCAAAAATAACTTCCTTGAAATTCGAAATTTTAAAATAGTATATTATGCAACATGTGCGCAAAATGCGGTTTTACACACGCGATCACCACAAGTTGGTAAATCGTGCACACATGTTGCATACGATACATTTTGACACAGTGTGTGTAAAATTCGTTTTTACACACCCATATTAGTGCGTAAAACACTGTATCGTAATAAACCGTTTTACGCACTAATATGGGAATGTTAAAACGCATTTTACGCACACACTGTCAAAAAATATTTTTTATACATTAATTATTTATTTGAACTGAATTGATGTCTTTCAAATTTAGATTCTTCAAATTTAAATCATTAAAATTAAACATATTCAAATTGAAAAGAGTCAACACTTTAAAGTATTGAAATTTGAAAGAATCAGAATTTAAGACTTTCAAAATTGGCAGTAGAAAAATTTTTAAATATCCAAGAATGACTTCCTTGAAATTGGAAATTTTAAAATAGTATATTATGCAACATGTGCGAAAAAATTTGATTTTACACTCGCGATCACCACAAATGGGTAAATCGTGCACACATGTTGCATACGATATTTTTTGACACAGTGTGCATAAAATTCGTTTTTACACACCCATATTAGTGCGTAAAACACTGTATCGTAATAAGGCGTTTTACGCATTATTATGGGTGTGTTAAAACGCATTTTACGCACACTGGGTCAAAAATATTTTTATAAATTAATTATTCATTTGAATTGAATTGATAATGTCTTTCAAATTTAGATTCTTCAAATTTAAGTCATTAAAATTAAACATATTTAAATTGAAAAGAGTCAGCATTTTAAAGCACTGAAATTTAAAAGAATCAGAATTTAAGACTTTCAAAATTGGCAGTAGAAAATTTTTTAAATATCCAAGAATAACTTCCTTGAAATTGGAAATTTTAAAATAGTATATTATGCAACATGTGCGTAAAATGCGGTTTTACACGCGCGGTCACCACAAGTGGGTAAATTGTACGCACATGTTGCATACCATATTTTTTGACACAGCGTGCATAAAATGCGTTTTTACACCCATATTAGTAGGTGTGTAATAAGCCGTTTTTCGCACTAATATGGGTGTGTAAAAACGCATTTTACGCACACTGTGTCAAAAATAAAATTTAAGACAGACTTTGACTTTGTAAAATATTTTTATAAATTGATTATTCATTTGAATTCATTTAAATAGATTCATTTTAAATTAAATTTAAATTGTTGAATAAATTTGAATTATTTTTAAAGGATCACATTGTGGAAACGGAAGATCCAAGTGGATTTAGTAGCGAAAACGAAGAGGAAAATTGGTCCGATTGGAATAGTGAAAATGTTGATATTACTTGTTTATTTTGCGACTATGTCAAAAAAGATTTCAAGGATATTTTGAATCACATGAAGGAAAATCACAATTTCGATTTTGAGGAGATAACAAAAAATTTGAACTTTTATCAAAAAATTAAGATTGTTAATTATGCAAGGAAGCAAATGGACGTAAAAAGATGTATTTTTTGCGATAGTGATTTTGAAAAACTCGAGGATCACATGAAGGAAGAAAATCATTTTAAATTACCTTCCAAGGAAATTTGGGATCAACCGGAGTAAGTTTAAAATTAGGACTAAACTATTTAAAAATTAGAATTTAAATAAGTTCCAATAGAAGGGGACTTACAGGGAACTGGGGACTTCTTTCTTACAAAAGAAAATGTAAATTTATATTAATTTTGATTTAATTAATTTAATGACATTTAAAAATGGCTGAGTTCATTTTTTTAAGTCTCAAATTAATTAACCCATTGTTTATTAAGTTCAAAATTGACTAATTACTTATTTACAAAGTTTAAAATTAACATATTTATAGATATAAAATTTCCATGATTATTAAATTTAAGTGCAAACATTTTAAATAATTTATTTTTGTTTCAGATTTTATTTTCCAATGTACGAAAACGATTCGTTTTTATACAATTTGGACTCGAATTGCAATGACGATGACGATTCGTCTTCAGAGATTTGCCAGTGAATTTTAAAATTGATTGAAAAGAAAATCCGATTGAAAAGAATTATTTTCAATCGGAAAAATGCATTGGAATATTAATTGGATAATAAAAGAATTAGCTGCAATCTCAAAAAACAGATTTACTTTGACTTGTAATTTATATAATATTCATTTTTGTATTAAAAAAAATGTAAATTTGTTTGAATAAAAATAATAAATAAAAGCAAAAAAAAATGGAAAAAGAAAAGAATTTCTATTGTCAATTGTTATAACCAAAATCTCAAAATGTGACAATTTGATAATTATTTCGAATTCGAAATGGACTTACAAAGCCTAAGAATCGGAGAAAATGATATTGAAAATTCTCTACTAAGAATTAAAGTTGTAGGCCTTTTAACCACAATTGCTTTTCAGAAAGCTCGACTTTGTGCTTTAAAGCTTCATCATCATTTGAGTTTTAAATTTTCTAAGCCTGAAATCATCGAAATGCTTCAATTTGATTGGCATGAATATCTTCATAAATTACAACTAGTACGTAAAATTATTAAATTAAAACAAACCTAATTTCTCTTTTTATTTTTCAAACTACAAAAAAAGACCAGCAAAATTTTATTTTCCACAGGAAATAGGAGGAAAAACATGGGTTTTGAAAAGGCCTGTCGCAGTTTTTCTGGATGAAGAATTTATTGGAAGTGATATCGATTTTCATCGATTAATTTCCGATTCCTATTTAATTAATTTGCCATCCGATTTAGGATACTATGAGAGTTTTATCGCGGAAAATTACAGACGATTTTGCGAAAAAATGAAAGCAAGATGAAGAATTTACCAAATTTGACTTCTAATTAATTTTCAATTTAAAGAAATCTTAATTAATTTTTTAATTGTAGAGGTCTTTTGTTTATTTCACATTCAGCAGCGATGGACAAAAAATTGGTTCTCTTTTATTCATGGTATTTATAATTTCTAAAATAAATATTTTTCTTTTAATTTAATTCGATGAATTAATTGATTCTTTTTTCTAAGTTATATTCAGATCTTTTACCAAAAACCTGTGAATATTTCACGAGTCTTTGCAATGGAAAAAATTTATGTGATGGGACTAATTTGAGTTACAAAGGAACAAATGTTCATCGAATTGTGAAAAATGGATGGATTCAATCTGGAGGTTCAAATTTTTATTTAAATTTAAAATAAATATTATTTTTGATATTTTCATATAAGGTAATAATTAAATATTTGAAAGAATATTAAAAATATATATTAAATAATATTAAATATTAATATATATATATATATATATATATATATATAAAAATTATAAACTTAAAAAAATTCCTTTTTCCAATTCCGAAAAAAATAAAAAACCAAAATTTGTTTCTTTCAAACTCAATGTAAAATGAAAAATAAAAATGAAATTATATATATATATATATATATATATATATATATATATTAAATATTAATATATAATAAAT
>JBAGKK010491689.1:0-15709 GCA_037177015.1 Euceroptres primus
TTTGTTTTAAAAAATCATACAATTTATCAACTAAGTATGAGTGTTGATGAAATTACCATGGACTTCCCAATTAAAAGAACTGACATTAAAAAAAATTCATTTTTTTATTAAATTTGTTTTTAAAAAACGTAAAATTAATCAACTAATGATGAATGTTGCTAAAATTATCGTGAAGTTCTCAATTAAAAGGGCTGATATTGAAAAAAAAAGAGTTTTTCTGTCGACAAATGCCCGAATAATGCATTTGGTTATTAAATTTGTTTATAATATTAACGAAAATAATCTTAAACGAAATTTTCTCCATTATAATATTGTTTTCATCCAAATTGCTTGCAATATAACTTAAATAAACGTAAAATTATTGAAGATTATAGAAAACACTTTCAACAAATAATGTTTATAAAAAATTTTTTGTTAATTATATCGTGATGAAACATCTTTAACTAATGTTACTCTATGAAACGTAGGCGGTTGCAACAATTTTCCTATTATTAACGAGCACCGGGAACGTCAAATAGAAAAAATGACCATTTTTACATCATATTTGTTTATTTATACAAAAGTTGAAAAAGTAAATAAAAAATTAAGCTCGACAAGTCTCTGGAAAATTTTATCAGCTTTTTTCCAAATTTTTACGTCCAAATTGGTCAATATTTTTGGATTGTACGTTATTTTGAACCAAAAGTCATTTTTTTCCCACTGTGCAAGCGCGTTACACAACGCACGTGACGGGCTCAAGATCTTCATTTTTTTAAACTACGTACTACCCCTCCGATCGTTTTGAAACTCGGATATGTTATTTAAGATTACATAGAGATCGTTTAGGGAGAAAATGGTGATAGTGCCTCAAGTGCATCTCATAAGAAAAAATTCAAAAAAATTTTGAAAATTTTTTTACCCGTATTTTTTGAAAAAAAATTCCGTAATTTTTTTTATAACATTGTTGCATTGAAACCCATGACATATATTTTTTTCATCAAAATCGATTCAGCTGTTCTCGAGAAAAAAATTATTTTCGATTTTTCTTGTTACCTCCATAACTTCCATAAAAATTTTTTTCCAGGTATAATCTTTTGGGAAATTTAATCTCCCATCAGTGACAACTTGCTGTAAAAATCTCAACCAAATCCAGACGGGGGCAGCTTATCTATGATTATCCTGCTATGCTCTTTCAAATTAAAAATGTTTTAAATTAACTAATTAATTAATAATTAATTAACAACTTGCAATGAAAGCTACCTTTTGAATACTCAATCCGTACGTAAAAATAGGACCATCGTTATCGAAAGATATATTTTCTGGCATACATTTGTGAGTCTGAGTTGTGTCCAGAAACGGATTAATTTTAGGCCATTCAATTTCTAACGTTGACGAAGGAAGCGTCAAAGCTACTAATACCGACGGATTTTCCATAAAACTCCAAAGATAATGTAAGAAATCATTGGGACCTTCAGCTTTTATGTAAAGCAAAGTATAATGTTGTTTTTGACAAAAGTCATCGTCAGTATCTTTTAATAATTTATGAGTTAACTGTAAAATGAAATCGGTTTTAAATTATTATATTCTTCGAAGTGACAAAAATTAAATATTGCAAAATATACATGAGTTCAAAAATTCAATTTCAGGTTTCAAACAAAAATCAAGATTATTCGAAAACGACGAAAAATATGAAGAAAGAACTAAGGAGGATTTTTGTGGAACTTGTCTAGGGGACAAGTTTCAATATCTTGTTTTTGTTATTTAGCGGCATTTTTTAAAGATAATGTGGATTTTTGATTTTTTTAAATTTTAACAGGCTGCAATTTTTTGAATTTGTATTGAATTGAAGAACGCCTTCAAGGTAAATTAAAAAGCTTTTTCAGAACTATGGAAAAAGTCATTTTGAATTTCTGGATTATTTTTAAAAAAATGTTTTTCAAAATTTTGATAATACTGTAACTTCTTCAATTTTTGTTTAGTGAAAAAATATTATTCAGGTATTTTTTGCAAGTCTTTAAGAACCATCAATAACTGTGGTTTTGAATTCCTTTGAATTTTGAATCTTCTTTTAAAATACTGTTTTTCAAAATTTTGAAAATGCTGTAGCTTTTTAAAATTTTTTTAATTCAAAAATATTATTAGAGTAATTTTGAGAACTCTTTAAGAACCATCAATAACTGTGTTTTAAATTTCTGGATCCTTTAAACTGTTTTTCAAAATTTTGAAAATGCTGTAGCTTTTTAAATTTTTTTTAATTGAAAAATATTATTAGAGTAATTTTGAGAACTCTTTAAGAACCATCAATAACTGTGTTTTAAATTTCTGGATCCTTCAAACTGTTTTTCAAAATTTTGAAAATGCTTTAACTTCTTCAATTATTTTTGTTTAATTGAAAAATTTTTTTAAGATAATTTGTTAATCTTTTTAAGAACCACAAATAATTACGGTGTTGAATTTCTGGATCTTTTAAAAAACTGTTTTTCAAAATTTTGAAAATGTTTTAACTTCTTCAATTTTTGTTTAATTAAAAAATGTTATTAACGTAATTTGTTAATCTTTTTAAGAACCATAAATAATTACAGTTTTGAATTTCTGGATCTTTTAAGAAACTGTTTTTCAAAATTTTGAAAATGTTTTTACTTCCTCAATTTTTGTTTAATTGCAAAATGTTATTAAAGAAATTTGTAGAACGCTCGAAAAATTACCAAAATCGCTGGTTGAAACTTTGTCTTTTCTTAAAAAGTTATTTTCAAAATTTTGAAAATGCTGTAATTTCTTCAATATTTGTTTGATTGAAAAATTTATTCAGGTAACTTGTAGAACTCTTTAAGAACCATCAATAACTTTGGTTTCTAATTTTTTGAGTTTTTAAAAAGTTGTTTTTCAAAATTTTGAAAATGCTGTAACCTATTCAATTTTTGTTTAATTAAAAAAATGTATTAAGGCAATTTCTTAAGCATTTGAAAAACCATCAAAAACTGTTGTTTTGAATTTCTGAATTTCTTAAGCATTTGAAAAACCATCATAAACTGTTGTTTTGAATTTCTGTTTTGAATACTCTTTTGAAAATTTGTTTTTAAAAATTTTGGAAATGCTGGAACTTTTTCAATTTTTGTTCAATTGAAAAATGTTATTAAGATAATTTGTAGAACTCTTGGAGAACTACCAAAATCCCTGATTAAAACTTTGCCATTTCCTAAAAAGATATTTTTAAAAATTTTGAAAAATGCTGAAATTTGTTTTTAATTTTCCTAAATTAATTTTTTCCTTTTTTGTGTTTTCCAAAATTTTGAAATTCTGTAATTCCTTCAATATTTGTTTAATTGAAAAATATTATTTAGGTAACTTGTAAAACTCTTTAAAAACCATTAATAACTTTGGTTTTGAATTTTTGGATTTTTCAAAAAGTTGTTCTTCAAACTTTTGAAAATGCTGTAACTTCTTCAATTTTTTTTTTAATTAAAAAAATGTATTAAGATAATTTCTTAAGCTTTTAAAGAACATTCAAAAACTTTGGTTTTGAATTTCTGTGTTTTTCAAAATTTTGGAAATGCTGGAACTTTTTCAATTTTTGTTCAATTGAAAAATGTTATTAAGATAATTTGTAGAACTTTTGGAGAACTACCAAAATCCCTGATTAAAACTTTGCCATTTCCTAAAAAGTTATTTTTAAAATTTTTGAAAAGTGCTGACATTTGTTTTTAATTTTCCTAAATTAAAAAATGTCATTAAGATAATTTCTAGAACTCTTTAGAGACTACGAAAAAACTCAAAACTTTTTTTTTCTTTTTTTCCTTCCTTTCCTTTATTTCCTTTTTTTTTTCCTTTCTTGTGTTATCTAAAATTTTGAAATTCTGTAATTCCTTCAATATTTGTTTAATTGAAGAATATTATTCAGGTAAATTGTAAAACTCTTTAAGAACCATCAATATCTTTGGTTTTGAATTTTTTGTTTTTTCGAAAAGTTGTTTTTCAAAATTTTGAAAATGCTGTAACTTCTTCAATTTTTGTTTAATTAGAAAAATGTATGAAAGTAATTTCTTAAGCTTTTGAAGAACAATCAAAAACTGTGGTTCTGAATTTCTGGATCTTTTAAATATTTGTTTCTCAAAATTTTAGAAATGCTAGAACTTTTTCAATTTTTGTTCAATTGAAAAATATTATTAAGATAATTTGTAAAACTCTTGGAGAACTACTAAAATCCCTGATTAATACTCTGCCATTTACTAAAAATTTATTTTTAAAATTTTTGAAAATGCTGTAATTTTTTCTTAATTTTCCTAAATTCAAGAATGTAAGATAATTTTTAGAACACATTTTTAACACACATCTTTAAAAAAACTCAAAACTTTTTTTTTCTTAAAAACGTGTTTCCCAAAATTTTGAAAATGCCGCCTTTTTCAAAATGTTGGTTCTATACAAAAAAAAGTACGAAATTAATAACTGTTTAAAAAAATAAAAAATATCCAATTATTGATTCAGATTTCAGGAAACTAACAATATTACAAAAAAATGGTTTACTTTAAAATAATTAAAAATACTCTGTGAAAAAATAACATTTTACTTTAATATTTTGTTTTACTAATTTTTCACACGTAAAAAATATATTACCACAAAATTTTCCGTTTTGTCATAATGTTTTCGTGTCCTAACCTCCAAAATGATCAATTATCAATAACACAATAATCATAATAAAACTTGTTCTCAATAAAAAACGTATTAACCAACAATAAAACATTGTTTTCATTCTTTATTTAAAAAATGAAAATGCAAGATTAAATTAAAAATTGTAATCCATATCAAAATTGTTCATTGTTTAATTAATTTTCCATTGTTTCCTTGAACTATTAATAGAAGGGAGGCGTATATAAAAATTGTAATCAAAGCCTATACTTACTTTTCTTGTAAAACAATAACTCGTTTGCACTAAGATAATTATGAAAAACGTCCGATAAATAATTCTGCTTTCCATGATGAATAAATGGCACTTTTCTGATAAAGATGTTCTTCTTTTTGATGTTAATGAATTAAATAATTAATTAATTGAACTAGTACCCTTGTGGCGAACCATTGAATGATAAAGAAACATCACAAACGCTGACAATCCACAATATTTATGAATCACAACAAAAAAACAACCCAAAAATGCATAATGAACTGAGATTGTGTTCATTCAAAAAACATTCGATTCAAAAGTGCATACCAAACAAACACAGATGATTTCAGCGCCGTAGTTGGCACAGTTAAGTGATGGATTTTGAAACTAACTCTGGCGGGAAATTCAAATATTAAATTCTAATTCCTTTCATTTTAGAAGCTTCATAAAAGGAAAATAAAAACTTAAACATTTAATACAAATTCAATCTTTATTTTAAATCCAATAATAATAATAATTTAATTATAAAAACGTAGAAAAAATAAAACAAAGTTTCAGAATGTTACTAAAGGAAATTACAATTAATGTGATTTTTTATTTTTATTTGTTCAATTTTTAAGTAAAATTTTACTGAGACAAAAATAAAAAAAAAGAGTTTTTACAGCAAATAGACTATTATATAGTCAAATATATAGACTATTATATAGGTTATAGGCATATCAGAAGGCCTTGAAATCGGCAAAGAAGTTAATTTTCTTTCCATATTTTTTTTTTTTAATAGAAAATAATGAAGCTATTAATTCTCATGGCCACTGAATTGAAATTAATAATTAAATAAAATAATTATATTGTAGCAGAATTAATGAAAATTGTAATTTAACCTAGTTTTACCGATGCAAATAAGGAATAAAAGTGTCAGAATGTAAGTTGGGTTCTAGGTTACAAATAAAAAGGCGGGAGAATTAAAATATATTTATTATAAATTATTATCATTTATAATTTAATTACAGGAATAAAATAATAATATATAAAATACAGATTAATGAACACGCCTGACAATGGTATTGTCTGACATTTATTTATTTTAGTGTATAAAATAATGAATAACGTTTCAGATATGTACAATTAATAATAAATAAATATTTTTATATTATAAATAAACAAAACAAAAAACTCTAGACTGTTTAAATTATTCTCTTATCGGTGAATTTTGCATCAATGGAAGGAAACTCTTACCCCATTGGCCGTTGTATTTCGCCAACGGTGGTGGAGTTACCAAGCTTTGATGCAATTCCAAATCTTCTTTAAAAATTATTTTAAAATAATTTTCTCGATTCTTCAGGTTTCCTCCCTTTTTTTAGTCACTGGAAATAAAATTTCTGGCTTTCCCTTCTCTATCCAGCTTCTCACTGAAAAAATAAATATTTGTCTGTATTAACCTTGTACATTTTTAATTATTTATAAAAAAATAATTTTATAATAAGATAATCTTCTATAAGAAGATAATTTTATGATAAGATAATCTTCTATAAGAAGATAATTTTATAATAAGATATTTTTTGAATATCCTAGAAAATGAATAAAAGGATAGTAAATAAAGGAAATGCAAATTTTTTGTATTATAAATTTTCAGTTCTTTTTCTTTAATATCCTCAAAATGTATAATAGGATATTAAACAAAGGAATGCAAATTTTTTGTATTATAAATTTGCATTTCTTTCTTTAATATCCTAAAAAATGTATAAAAGTGTATTAAACAAAGAAATACAATTTTTGATATTATAAATTTTATAATTTTATGATAAGATAATCTTCTATAAGAAGGTCATTTTCAAGGAGAAGAAAAATAAACCATGTTTTCAGAAATAGAAATTTCATAATTGGCGCCTAAATATTCGATTTCAGTCGTACCAATATTTTTTTAATCAGAAAAGAATGGTTCAAAATTTTGACTTTTCAACGTTAAGAAACCATTTTCGCAAGAATTTAAAAACAATTTTTCAGAAGTTAAACTTTAAAAAATCTTAAGGAGTTTTATTTCTATTAAAATTAATATTACAATATTTCATTTAAAAAAAATGAAACCCACCTAGAGTAGTTTCTTTTTCGATAATTAATTGTATACATTTTCTTCAAACGCAATAATAAAATTGAAAATTATTTCTCTCGAATTTTGTAAAATTTATTTTTATTTGTTCAAAAAAGGTTTTTTTATAAGAATAATGTTTCATAAGTAAAGTGATAAGAATTAATTATCTAAATTTTTTAAAAGCTGAAGATGTTATAAATTACTTTTGTAAGAGAGTTTTCTTGATTTACAGAATCTTGCTTTTCTAGTTTGGCTCGAAACGATCTTCGCGAATTCCTGACGAGAATCGGAGCATTCCACCCTTTCGTCCTTTCATTCAAGGTCAGGACAACATCCAGTTCTGCAACAAGACACCGATCAACGTAGGAAAGTTTCAAGCGAAAATTTAATTTTCCCACACCTTTAAACCATGTTTAAATTTTTTATTTCTTATCTTAAATATAAAATTCTTAAAATTCGAATCTATTTTCAAAATTCGCGCCACACGAGTCGTGGGCTGCCTTAACTGACAAAATTAATAGACCAATCAGAAAAAAGCTGACTATTGTTATTTTTGACTGGCCAAGATGAGACTAATCAGAAAGAAAAGCCGGCTATTCTTATTTTTGATTGGTCAAGAATAACTTCGAAGTCAAACGACTGTTTTGGCGCCAAATTTGAAAATCGTTTCTCTTCTCTTTTTGTTCTTTTATATAAAATAATGACTTCCCTTTGGTTTTTGACTCTGGTATAGTTATTATTTTATATTCATTTTTATTTTTCAATTAAATTCTGGAAATTTGTGAAAAGGGAATTGTAAATATGGAGGATAGAAAATTAAAATTTTCTTTAAAAATTGAAATTGAATTTAAGTCTTGAAAATTTTGTCACAGGGTATATATTTGCAGGCGAAACCGATCTTGGCGCATATATACGTCCTCAGAATGTAGTTTGAGGGGAGCCTCGAAGCCGGGTTGATTCATTAGTCTTTTTAGTCTTGGCTTCGGCGAGAACACAAATGTGTGCTGACTCGAGGAAAAGAAAAACTACTGGGAGCTACAATCATACTGTAGTGAATTCCTTCCTACCTACAGTTCCCTTAGCAACAAGGAAATTTATTCCTTTCTATTGTTCTCAACCAATTTACTAATTCAAAAACATTAACCATAAATTAATTTTGCAATAAATTATTCTTTTACTTTACACAATTTTAAAAATCCAAATTAAAATATTTGTAAAAAATATTTAAATGCAACCAGTCCTACGAAACAGTAGAGAAAAAGATCTTGCACAGGGGGGGGCGAGCCCCTGATTAGGGGCTTTTTTCATACTCCGGTGTTCTACAGGTTGCAGTCATAAAAATTTGGATTTCTTTTTTGAATATCCTAGAAAATGTATAAAAGGATAGTAAACAAAGGGAATACAAATTTGTTGTATTATAAATTTGCAGTTCTCTTTCTTTAATATCCTCAAAATGTATGATAGGATATTAAACAAAGGAATACAAGTTTTTTGTATTATAAATTTGCATTTCTTTCTTTAATATCCTAAAAAATGTATTAAAGTGTATTAAACAAAGAAATAAAATTTTTTGTATTATAAATTAGTAGTTTTTTTTCTTTAATATCCTCAAAATGTATAATAGGTTATTAAACAAAGGAATACAAATTTTTTTGTATCATAAATTTGCATTTCTTTTTTTTAATATCCTAAAAAAGGTATAAAAGGATATTAAACATAGGAATACAAATTTTTTATGTCTGCAACCTGTTATACATCAGAGCATGAAAAAATTCCCTCATCAAGAGTAGAAAAAAAGCTCTTGTGTAGGTGGACCCAGCCCCTGATTAGTGACTTTTTGTCATACTCTGGTGTACTACAGGTTGCAGTCATAAAAATTTGTATTTTTTTCTTGAATATCCTAGAAAATGTATAAAAGGATATTAAACAAAGGCATACCAATTTCTTTGTATTATAAATTTGCAGTTCTTTTTTCTTAATATCCTAAAAATGTATAATAGGATATTAAACAAAGGAATACAAATTTTTTTGTATTATAAAATTACAGTTATTTTCCTTTAATATCCTAAAAATGTATAATAGGATATTAAACAAAGGAATAAAAATTTTTCTGTATCATAAATTTGCATTTCTTTCTTTAATATCCTAAAAAAGGTATAAAAAGACATTAAACAAAGGAATACAATTTTTTGTATTATAAATTTTTTATTTCTTTCTTTATTAAGCTAAAAAATATATAAAATGATATTAAGCAAAGGAATACAAATTTTTTATGTCTGCAACCTGTTATACATCAGAGCATGAAAAAAGTCCCTTGTCAAGAGTAGAAAAAAAGCTCTTGTGTAGGTGGCCCCAGCCCCTGATTAGTGACTTTTTGTCATACTCCGGTGTACTACAGGTTGCAGTCATAAAAATTTGTATTTTTTTTCTTGAATATCCTAGAAAATGTATAAAAGGATATTAAACAAAGGCATTCCAATTTCTTTGTATTATAAATTTGCAGTTCTTTTTCCTTAATATCCTAAAAATGTATAATAGAATATTAAACAAAGGAATAAAAATTTTTCTGTATCATAAATTTGCATTTCTTTCTTTAATATCCTAAAAAAGGTATAAAACGACATTAAACAAAGGAATGCAATTTTTTTGTATTATAAATTTTTCATTCCTTTCTTTATTATGCTAAAAAATATATAAAAGGTTATTTAACAAAGGAATACAAATTTTTTATGTCTGCAGTTTGTTATAATCAGAGCATGAAAAAAATCCCTTATTAAGAATAGAAAAAAAGCTTTTGTGTAGGTGGGCCTAGCCCCTGATTAGTGACTTTTTGTCATACTCTGGTGTACTACAGGTTGCAGTCATAAAAATTTGTATTTCTTTCTTGAATATCCTAGAAAATGTATAAAAGGATATTAAACAAAGGAATACCAATTTCTTTGTATTATAAATTTGCAGTTCTTTTTCCTTAATATCCTAAAAATGTATAATAGGATATTGAACAAAGGAATACAAATTTTTTTGTATTATAAAATTGCAGTTCTTTTTCTTTAATATCCTAAAAATGTAGAATAGAGTAAATGTAAAATAGAGTAATAGAATACGGTAAAAATGTAGAAACAAAGGAATACAATTTTTTTGTATTCTAAATTTTTAATTCTTTCTTCAATATCCTAAAAAATATATAAAAGGATATTAAACAAAGGAGTACACATTTTTTTACCTGAAACCTGTTATACATCAGAGCATGAAAAAAGCCCCTTATCAAGAGTAGAGAAAAAGCTTTTATTTAGGTGGGCCCAGCCCCTGGTTAGTGACTTTTTGTGATACTCTGGTGTACTACAGGTTGCAGTCATAAGATTTGTATTTCTTTCTTGAATATCCTAGAAAATGTATAAAAGGATATTAAACAAAGGAATTCAAATTTTTTTGTGTTATAAATTTGTATTTCTTTCTTTAATACCCTAAAAAATGTATAAAAGGATATTAAACAAAGAAATAAAATTTTGTTTTTTATTAATAATTTGTATTTCTTTCTTTAATATCCTAAAAAATGTATAAAAGGATATTAAACAAAGGGGTACAAACTTTTTATGTCTGCAACCTGTTGTACATCAGAGCATGAAAAAGCCCCCTCCCCCTGTACAGGATCTTTCTTCCATACTGCCCTGTAGGGCTCGTATTTAAATATTTTTTACAAATATTTTAATTAAATTTTAGTTTAGACTTCATGAAATATGCTGCATGATATAAATTTAATGAAAAAATGAAATGAAGGTTGAATGGGGGGAAAGGGTAATGGGTGTAATTTGGTTGGAAGGGGAAACTGAAATGTAGTAAATTCGTCAGGGGGAATAGATAGGTCGGTGCGATTAAAGTTGGCCGTTCAAGTTGGCTGGCTGAGAAATGCATAAGAATGCTGAAGGCATCCGTCTGCCACCCTTCTGGTACTTTTGCTCACGAGTCACCGGGTAGAGGAGCATGAAAAGTACAAAAAGAACGTTAAACAACGTACGACCTTGACCGGAGTCTGCGTCTGTGCTGGCAGGTACGTCTGCTAGTGTAGCTTAAAGAAGTGAGCTTATATAGGGTGTTCCACAATGGGTCAACGCCTTCGAATCGAAAATGCAACCCGCTCTACACCGACGTGCCGAAAAAAGTCATTAAACCAGAGTCCTGCACGGGCTGAGCAAGCCCAGCCCGGTCCGGCTCGCGGGCTTGCGTGGGCTGTCAAAAAAGATAGAATCTAGTTCGTTGCCAAGCAAACACGAAACAAATTAATGAACTCAGACCGCGACTTCAGCCCACTCCGTTTATTAAATTTTGCGGGCTGAAGTCGCAGTCTGAGTTCATTTGTTTCGTGTTTTTGCTTGGCAAGCCCGGCCGGGCCAGGCTGAGCTGGGCTGAGCTAGGTCAGGCTGATCTGGGCTGAGATGGTCTGAGCTGGGATAGGCTGGACCTGGACTGGGCTTTCTCGGCCCGAACAGAACTCTGGATTAAAAAGGCGCAGCGCCCCTGTATATCGTCTTTTTTTCATACTTTGATGAACAACAGGTTTCACACATTCAGGGACCCTTAATTTTATGTTGGCCCTCAATTTTAATTCGGATTAAAGTTAAATTAGATTAACAATTTATTAAAGTCAATCAGTAATAAAATTTGAGTCTTTATTAATACATAATTGAGATCGGATCGTAATTAATAAATTTAAGTTCTGTTAAATGTGCATTGATTAAATAAAATTTATTTAATTGACAAAGGAGACCTTTTATAATAGTATGTTATGCAACATGTGCGTAAAATGCGGTTTTACACGTGCGATCACCACAAGTGGGTAAATCGTACGCACGAGTTACATGCGGTATTTTTTAACACAGTGTGCGTAAAATGCGCTTTTACACACCCACATTAGTGCGTAAAACACTGTATCGTAATAAGCCCTTTTACGCACTAATATGGGTGTGTAAAAACGTATTTTACGCACACTGTCAAAAAAATACTTCTTATGAAATGTCTTTCGTAAAATATACTTTTTATAAAATACCTTTTATAAAATATACTTTTAAAGAAATTCCTTTTATAAAATACATTTTCCAAAATACACTTTTTATAAAATTTCTTCTTTAAAATATACTTTTTATAAAATACCTTTTATTAAATATAATTTTTTTTCATACCCGATTTTCCTTTTTGGTGGTAATAAAAATTTTTCCTAGCTGGAAAGTTAATTTGTGTCTAATTAGAAACTATGATTTTTTTTATGCAAATGTTTTTTTTTACAATCGTGAGAAAGATCTAAAATCAGAAGTTATTGCAGGTCATGATATGGGTTAAATATTCCTTCAGATATACTCCTTGCAACGCAAAGAAAACTTTTCAAGGTCGTTACTTTCACTATCAGTTGCCTCGACATTGAATATCACAAAGGCTTTTGAGATCGAGACAGTCAAGGAAAATTTGTTTTTCAATCAAATTTCAATAGCATATCGCTTAAATGAAATAAAAAAAAAACAGTTTAAGTTGGGTTTAATCAAATTAAGAATGTGTCTTAAAATTAGACAGTTTATTAATAATTTAGACTCATTGTTTATTCAATTATTTATATTTATTTTAGCAGATATTATTAATTACTGAACTGATTATTATTTTATATATTTTATGAAATATAATAATTATATTATCAGAGAAATTATGGTTGTTTTTATTTTTCAATTAAATTATAAGTTAAATAAGTTATGAGTAAATTAAGTTAATTAATTAATTTAATTAGTTTAATATCCCGGAATATTATACATTTTTTATATTATCCGTATTTTTTATTGTTATACTAAAGTAAGCTTTAATTAATATCTATGATAAATATTTAAATATATAATGTAATAAATATGTAAAGTACATACATAGAGTATGTGTGTGTATGTGGGGGGGGGTGTATTCTTAAAGTAATAATTAAACAATATAAACAATGTATAATATAATTATATAGGCAGTGTCTAGTGTTACGAAAATTTCCGTACGATTAGCACACAACATGGTATGAGCCTAGGCTATTGTTACGGAATTTTCCGTAACATTATCCTCGGTCAATAATATATAATAATATAATATAATGTAATATAATATAATATAATATAATAATATATAACATAATATAATAATATATATTACAGGCTGCTTAAATTATGAAAATCAAAAAAATTTCCAATAATTTTAGTTCAATTTACTTAAGTTTAATTTATGTTAAGAATTGAAAGTACAAAGAAAATTGATCCAGTCTTTAAAAAACTGAATGTTCATTAATCGTGTCCATTGGTAAAACGTCCGTGACTGGAAACTAAAAGGATATGAGGGTAATTAATGGTAGATCTGAAGGTAATAAATTTAATAAATTTTGAATCAGTAATAAATTATAAAATGCAATATAATTGGAAGAAAACTTTATATATATATATATATATATATATATATATATATGTATGTATATAAACCAATTAACAATAAATAAAATAAATGAAATAAAGAAAAAAATTAATAAGATAATAAAAAATAAAGAAAATAGGGAAATAAAAAATTAAACGAAATAAAAATAAATTACTTTAAAATTGTTCCTCATTTTTTCAATATTATTTCTTCTTTATTAAATATTTTGGACAAAATACATAAAAAATTCATTAATAAATTCTTATTTCAATTGTGAAACATTATTCTTTAAAAACGGTACTCTGTTATTTGTAAAACATTGCAATTTGATTATAATTTTGTCTTTGAACATTAGTAGAGCAATTTTTATTGTAGAGTATTTTTACAGAGTTCATTAAATAATTTTAGAAAACTTTGAAATCTATTCCTTAAAAATATAAATATTTTTTATTATTAGAAATAAGAATGTCAGTCAAATTGTACGTTTTTAAACTTGGTTTAATTATTTAATGACTTAAAAATGATTTAGTTATTTAATCATTGAATGACTGTTTGATAATTATTAAATAAATTAATTATTGTTTAATCATCAAATAATATAAATATGAATAATATGAATTATTACAATTTTTATTGTTTTTCTTTACTTTTAAAAAACTGGGTTGAATTAATCCATACCTCTTTTTTGAAATTTCTCTTCCTCTCGAATGACAAAAAAATCGAAATAAATCCTCTCCCTTGGATCGAAATCGGCAGATCTTGCAAAATTCTTGAAGGAACGAAATGGTACTCACACTCGCGATCGTCACGTGATCGTATCCCTATGAGAATTCACGACAGTCTGGGACCTGGTTCAGATAGGATAGGGGGACGACGATAGGAAATGGCAGAAGGCAGGGGTAGGAGTCGAAAAGCAGGATGGAAGCAAACGATCCAGCAAGCAAGACAGAAAGGAAGAAGGAAAGGAAGAAAGAAAAAAATAAAGAAGGAAATAAAGAAAGAAAGAAAAGAAAATGAGAGAGAAGGCATGGCAACAGGTGAAGGGCTCTTGAGGACTCTCTATAGTTCTTCAGAGTCTACACTCTTTATAATTTATAGATTTATAACCTGAATATAATCTATAATAAATAATACATTATATTATCCATCTTGTCTTTTACAATTCAAAGTTTTAAAATAAATTATCAAATTATTTTTTAATTTTTATTTTTAACTCGTCATATTTTAAGTTAAGGAATGTTGAGATATCGATTTTATGGATTTGCCATATTTTTAGCCGGTTCATTTGGCTATCTGAAACACTCCGTATTTTTTATCCTAAAGTGATTCTTCGGGGAGATATCAATTTCCAAAATTTGGTGGTTGGATGCTACAGAACTATTGCTACTGAAGGCATTTGCGCCTGCAGAAGATCTTTCCGCCCAACGGAACGTTCCTCTACAAAGTGTCTAACCGAAAATAAGTTTCTTTAAAAATTTATATCTTCGATTGTGCGTCAGATAAAAAGTTTAAGAGACGACAGTTTTTTAAATCAGTTCATTGGCTATCCGAAACCCCCCTAATTTTCATTCTGGGGTCATTCCTCTAGTAGATATGGGCCTCACAAGTCGGACCAGATTCCATGAGACTTCTGTGGGCCCTATAACAAAAAAGCAATGAAATGTCGAATAAAAAATGCAGTGTTTATTCAATTTTGACGTTTGTATCGAAGATATTAACTCTTTTTTTTATATTGTTGGGGAAGGGTGGATTTTTTTTCGCATCAGTATAAAATTAATCAGGGGGGTGGAGAGCAAGGAAAACGGAGATGGCCTCGAGAGTTCTTCGGGGTGCCATCTATGGATAGTAGTCAGTATTCAGTTCGTGGAGTCTACCCCAAGGCAGGAATCACAGACAATTAATCATAAAAGGCATGGTGTTTTAGAGCCAATAGAGAGTAGTTTCCAGTGGTAGAGGACGAGATGGTGGCTCGCTGGTCGCCTGAAAAAAGAGGCTCGATGAAACCGGTTTCATCGAGCCTCAGCCTCGGCGAAATGATCTGTCTGGCTTCACCGCCTCCCGGTGTATCTATTCTGCAACCAACTATAACCCTTTTCTTCTCATTTTCTCATTGATTGTAAAAGTGAGAAATTCGCAATAGAAGCTTCTTATCTATGGCTTGAGTCAATTATGATCTTGATTTATTTATTCATTCCCTTGCTAAAAATGAAAATCATTTAAGGATTTGTTAGTAATGCGAAAATAAGTAGAATATACAGTAGTTCACAGAAATAGTATATTACAGTATGGAAAAAATTAATATAGTATTATTATAGTACTGTAAAGTACTATATAACATATATATA
>JBAGKK010491700.1:0-15706 GCA_037177015.1 Euceroptres primus
AAACTTTGATTAAAAAATAGTAGATTTTGATTCAACAGCGATGCTATAAATTCCAAAGCATATTACTTGAAATCTATGGCATCTGCTTTTGGCAGATAGTAATAGCAAAAACTATAGATTCAAAAGTATTTTTTTCTCAGTGTAGACAGGAAGCGTAAGATTTTTTAGGATTTTTTGTAAGATTCTGGAGAATTGCTGCCGACTTATTTTGGAAATTTGATTTGTTGAAAATTTAAAAATTCCTCAATTTTATAATTAATAATTCGAAAATCTAACTGAAAATTTGTTGGTCACTTTTGGTCACTTTTTTCAATCTCAAACGTTGCTGGCGAAATCTTCGTATTCTTTCTTTTCTTTAGAGCTGGAAATTTCTTTTGATTTGAACGAAATCAAAGTTTTTATTTTTTTATTGGAGTCTTTCTGCTTTATGAATGAAATTTCCGAGTTAAATGTTTTTTAAATGTTAAATATTTGATTTCAAGCTGTTAGAGTAGAACCTCGTCATCGTCTGGCTTTACAGGTTCTTGATTCTTGGCGGCATCAAATTTTTCTTCTACAATCTGCAAGAATTTTTTGAACTCTTCCATAATTTTCTAATATTTCTCAGAATCCTGAAAAATCTGTTGAATTATTCCATGATCTTCTAGAATCTTAAAAAATTCATTCAAAATCTGTCAAAATTGTTTAAAATATTCTGATCTATTCCAGAATCCTCTAGAACCTTGTAGACTTTCAGAATCTTCCCAAATCTCTAAGGTACTTTCAAAATGTTCCAGAATTTTCCAGGTTTTTCACAAAACCGTTCAAAATTTGTTCAAATTATCTAGAATCTTTTGAACTCTTCTAGAGTTTTCCAAAATCCTCTAGAATCTTCTAAAATTTCGAAAATCTCTAGAATTTGCAAGAATCGTTTGAACTCTTCCATAATTTTCAAATATTTTTCAGAATCCTGGAAAATCTGTTGAATTATTCCATAATTCTCTAGAATTTAAAAAAAAATCTCAAAATCTGTCAAAATTCTCGACTAGATTCTGATCTATTTCAGAATCTTCTAGAATTCTCTAGAACCTTCCAGACTCTTTCAGGAACTTCCCAAATCTCTTAGATATTTTCAAAATATTCCAGAATACTCTAGGATTTTCACAAAACCGTTCAAAATTTGTTCAAATTATCTAGAATCTTCTGGACTCTTCTAGAGTTTTCCAAAATCCTCTATAATCTTCAAAAATTTCGAAATTCTTCTAAAATTCACAAGAATCTTTTGAACTCTTCCATAATTTTCTAATATTTCTCAGAATCCTGAAAAATCTGTTGAATTATTCCATGATCTTCTAGAATCTTAAAAAATTCATTCAAAATCTGTCAAAATTGTTTAAAATATTCTGATCTATTCCAGAATCCTCTAGAACCTTGTAGACTTTCAGAATCTTCCCAAATCTCTAAGGTACTTTCAAAATGTTCCAGAATTTTCCAGGTTTTTCACAAAACCGTTCAAAATTTGTTCAAATTATCTAGAATCTTTTGAACTTTTCTAGAATTTTTCAAAATCCTTTAGAATCTTCTAAAATTTCGAAAATCTTTAGAATTTGCAAGAATCGTTTGAACTCTTCCATAATTTTCAAATATTTTTCAGAATCCTGAAAAATCTGTTGAATTATTCCATAATCCTCTAGAATTTAAAAAAATCTCAAAATCTGTCAAAATTTTCCACAATATTCTGATTTATTCCAGAATCTTCTAAAATCCTCTAGAAGCTTCCAGAATCTTTCAGCAGCTTGCCAAATCTCTTAGATACTTTCAGAAAATTCCAGAATTCTCCAGAATTTTCTTAAAACCGTTCGAAATTTCTTAAAATTATCTAGAATCTTCTGGACTCCTTTAGATTTTTTCAGAATGCTGAAAAATCTGTTGAATCTTAAATAATTCCCAAAACTCTGTCAGAAATTTTCAAAATATTTTAATCTCTTCCAGAATACTCAAGAATCTTTCAAGACATATAGGTTTACTTGTGTGCTCCCACTCGTTCAGAATCTTTCCAAATCTCTTAAATACTTTCAAAATATTCCAGAATTCTCCAGGTTCTTCAAAAATTCGTTCAAAATCTGTTAAAATTATCTAGAATCTTCTGGACTCTTCTAGAGTTTTCCAAAATCCTCTATAATCTTCAAAACTTTCGAAATTCTTCTAAAATTCGCAAGAATCTTTTGAACTCTTCCATAATTTTCTAATATTTCTCAGAATCCTGAAAAATCTGTTGAATCATTCCATAATCTTTTAGAATCTTAAAAAACGCCCCCAAAATCTGTCAAAATTGTCCACAATATTCTGATCGATTCCAGCATCTTTTAGAATCCTCTAGAACCTTCCAGACTCTTTCAGCATCTTGCCAAATCTCTAAGTTACTTTCAGAATATTCCAGAATTCTCCAGGATTTTCACAAAACCATTCAAAATTTGTTAAAATTATCTAGAATCTTCTGGTCACTTTTGGTCACTTTTTTCAATCTCAAACGTTGCTGACGAAATTTTCGTATTCTTTCTTTTCTTTAGAGCTGAAAATTTCTTTTGATTTGAACGAAATCAAAGTTCTTATTTTTTTATTGGCGTCTTTTTGCTTTTATAAATGAAATTGCCAAGTTAAATGTTATAATATTGGATTTTGAGCTGTTAGAGTAGAACCTCGTCTTCGTCTGGCATTACAGGTTCTTGATTCTTGGCGGCATCGAATTTTTCATCTGTAACCGGTTGGCCCACCATAATAGTCTGCATCCACTGTGAAACAGTGTATAGATAGAATGGTGGATACGATATATATTTTTTTTAAAAATATTTTACTGCTCAAAGTCTAAATATAGAAATTTTCAAAAAATGGATGAAGGAATCTGGAGCTGAATTGTAATCTGTCAAGGGATAAAGAAATTAACTATAAATGAATGTAGAATATTGAAAAAGAAATTGCAAAAACGTAAGGTATACATTTTATGAATTGAAATTAAACTCTCGAAAATTCCAATCTTTTCTCACTTTCTCTCTCCTTATATAAAAGGACATAAATCACCTTTTGTAAAAAATGATTCTAAATAAAGATACAATAGTTTGCTGAACATAAACAACGAATAACGCACTTAGGTGTTGACCCACGATGACTTTATGGCACACCTCAAGAGAGATAATGCTCGTAATATGAAATCGATGATTTCAGCCTCTCTGAATCATTGACGCAATCACCTATACATATATACCATTCAATATTCAACATTCAACGTCGATAGTGTTCAATGCGGGTGTACCACGATTCAAATCTCTTCAGCTTTAGGTCTTAAGATTTACGAGAGTTAAGAATCATGTGCAGTTGCATGTTTCTATATTTATGTTCATGTACTTACATACATAAAAATTTATGTCATATACTACATGAATGTCGATTTTATATATAGTTTTTTGATGGAGATAGATTTCAATTTGCAAATTGAGCTCATCTTGATTCGAATTGATTCGAATAAACTTTTGAGATTGACTTTACTCTGATAATATCTTAGAGTTTTGTACAGCTATCAAAATAAGGGAATAAAAATTTCTTTTCAAGATGAAAATTAAGGGCATGTATCAGGCGTGACTTTAGTCAATTTCAATATTTCGCTTTTCTCGTAAATGAGTAAATAAAAATCATTTTCCATAGGAGCCAGCACTGAGGGAAAGATTCACACACTACTGGAAAATGTATTTTCCAGGAAAATGTGTTTACATGGAAAATGGATTTACACGGAAAATGCATTTACATGGAAAATTCATTATAAATGGCTAAAGCCACGCCTGATACATACCCTTAAAATAGGTTAATTAGCAGTTATTTTATATATTTAGATTGCGATCGAAACACTGGAGATTTTAGAAAAAAAAACAGAAAATAAAGTTTTTTAAATCTAAGATAGTATTATTAATTATTTTATTACCAAACAATGTGAAAAAAGTTTATTCTGCTTGAGGGTAAACGAGTCTTTTATGTCGTCATGAGATGTGTCATGCCAGATCTTTCCCTTTTTCGCAATTCCAAGGTGAAGATTAAAAAAGGAAAACGAGAATATCACCTTTGCATATTAAGTGCTGATCGGTCAGGGACATGAACTTCGTTTTATGTAGAGTAAATCATAACGTGGGAACTAGGTAGATTAATTAATTTCAGTATAGACAATCATTTATATTTTCCCTGTTTTCTTACAATTTTGAAGTTGTCTAGAAGTTCACAATTTTATAAACCTTGTAAACCTAATTTCAGAAGCAATTTTTATTTCTATTCTTGTTTTAAACTGATTTTCCAATTGTAGAACCTACTTTTTTTCCAATCATCATTTCTATAAATAGTTTTTGCGGCTACAGAAATTTATGGAGTAGACATATAGATTATAAAGCCCTTGAATAAATAACAAGTTTGCTGGAAATGAAAGTAACTACATATCTGGTCGCGAATGCCAGAAGCCATTGGATTGAGATCGGTCTCCCTCTTTTCCTCCCATTCCTCACTTTATTCTACTTTAGTCTTTTTCCTTCTTACTGCTTTTTGTATAATGTAGAATTTAATAATGTACGGTGTAACATATGCTCTTTATATACGCTCTCTTTTAACTTTCTCCCACTCTTTCTCTCGGTGATTTAAGCCTCTCTTTTATTCTATCTGAGGTTCCGGATTTGGCAATGCAACCAGATATGTCCTTCCATTCCCATTCCTCTTTTCTAGACTAGACTTCTAGATTCTAGTTGCTAGAGTAGCGTAGTAAAAGTCGAAAGACATACTCGTCCTTGAACGATAACGCCTTGCATTCCTAGCCAAGCCAAGCGCTAAGCGCAACTCACTTTCGACAAAAAAGACATTAAATGTCCACCCACGTTATGTGAAAATCAGTCCAGATTAGGGTCACTGGGAAAAATGATGAAGAATTTAAGTTTTAGGGCTTAGAACTCAAAAGTTTTCTTATGAAGGTGATTTTTAGTTAAGAAAGATTAAATTTCGAGAAATTCTGTTTTGAGAGAGTTCAAATTTAAAGGTATATAATTTGGAAGACTTTCAAATTTTGAGACACAATGAAAAAAATGATTAGTTGGGCCAACTATACTTAGTTTGGAAGATCTGGTACTGCTATTTTATTAGTTGCTGGTACTAATCGAATAGTCACTGCAACTAATGCAATGATTAAATTCCTAGTAATGAAATAGCAGTATCAACTAATAAAATAGCAGTATCAACTAATAAAATAGCAGTATCAACTAATAAAATAGCAGTATCAACTAATAAAATAGAAGTATCAACTAATTAAATAGCAGTATCATACCCTACAAACTAAACAGTTGGCCCAACTAACCATTTTATTCAGTACTGACGATTTTTGAAGACCTTCAGTTTTTTCTGTAAAATATTCAATTTTGAAAGTCTTACAATTTCCAGTTATTCAATTTTAAGAGCCTTACAACTGCGACATTCCATTTTGAAAGCCTCCAAATTTTGAGTCATGCGATTTTGGAAGGCTTAAAATGTTCAGGAATCCAATTTTGAAAACCTTACAATTTTGAAAGCCTTATAATTTGAAAGTATCCAATTTTATAAACATATAAACCTTCAAATTTGGAGGCATCCAATTTTGAAAGCCTTCAAATTTTTAGAGAATCAATTTATAAAGCCTTACAATTTTGAGGCTTTCAATTTTTTAAGTTTTAGAATATTCAGGCATCCAATTTTAAAGGCCTTTACATTTTTAAAGATGCAATTTAGAGGCGTCCAATTTTAAAAGTTTTCACATTTGGAGACATCAATTTTGAAAGCCGTACAATTTCAAGATATTCAATTTTAAAAGCCTTACAATTTTAAGATATTCAATTTTAAAAGCCTTACAATTTCCAGATATTCAAGTTTAAAAGCCTTACAATTTCCAGATATTTAAGTTTAAAAAGCCTTACAATTTCCAGATATTCAATTTAAAAAGCCTTACAATTTCCAGATATTCAATTTTAAAGCCTTACAATTTCCAGATACTCAATTTTAGTTTAGTTTAGTTTTATTAACGGTTAACACCTTTTGAATTTTAAAGGTCTTACAATTTAGAGCATTTTGAAAGCATTAAAATTTTGAAACATGCAGTTTATAAATCTTTAACATTTTTAGGCATCTAATTTTGAAAGCCTTCGCATTTTTACAGATGCAATTTGGAGGCATCCAATTTTAGAAGTTTTCAAATTTGGAGACTTCATTTTTAAAAAACTTAACATTTCCAGATATGTAATTTTAAAAGCCTTACAATTTGGAGAGATTCCATATTAAAAGCCTTAATATTTTGCGATATGGAATTTTGAAAGCCCTTAAATTTTCAGGCATCCAATTTTGAAAGCCTTACAATTTAGGGATATCCAATTTTATCAGCTTTCCAATTTGAAGACATCCAATTTCGAAAGCCTTCAAATTTGGAAACAACCAATTTATAAAGCCTTAACATTTTCAGGCATCCAATTTTGAAATGTTTACAATTTGGAGACATCCAATTTATAAAGCCTTACAATTTCTAGATATCCAATTTTAAAAACCTTATAATTTGGACACATTCCATTTTAAAAGCCTTCAAATTTTGAGGTGTGCAATTTTGAAGGCCTTAACATTTTCAAGCAACCAATTTTGAAATATTTGCAATTTAGAGACATTCAATTTGTAGGTATCCAATTTTTAAAGCCTTCAAATTTGGAGACATCCAATTTTTAGTGATTCAATTTATAAAGCCTTACAGTTTTGAGGCTTCTAGTTTTGAAAGTCTTAAAATTTTCAGGTATCCAATTTTTAAAGCCTTACAATTTCGAGACATTCAATTTGGAAAGCCTTACAATTTGGAGATATTTAATTTTATAATTTTTGTAATTTATAGACATCCAATTTTGAAAGCCTTCAAATTTGGAGACATCCAATTTATAAAGCCTTTAAATTTGGAGACATCCAATTTATAAAGCCTTACAATTTCTAGATATCCAATTTTAAAAACCTTACAATTTGGAAAGAATCCATTTTGAAAGCCTTTAAATTTAGAGACGCCCAATTTTGAAGGCCTTAACATTTTCAAGCATCTAATTTTGAAATCTTTACAATTTGGAGATATTCAATTTGTAGGTATCCAATTTTTAAAGCCTTCAAATTTGGAGACATCCAATTTATAAAGCCTTATAATTTCTAGATATCCAGTTTTAAAAACCTTACAATTTGGAGAGATTCCATTTTGAAAGCCTTCAAATTTTGAGACATGCAATTTTGAAGGCCTTAACATTTTCAGGCATCCAATTTTGAAATCTTTACAATTTGGAGATATTGAATTTGTAGATATCTAATTTTTAAAGCTTTCAAATTTGGAGACATCCAATTTATAAAGCCTTAACATTTTCAGGCATCCAATTTTGAAATCTTCACAATTTGGAGTCATTCAATTTGGAAAGCCTTGCAATTTGGAGATATTTAATTTTATAAGCTTTTCAATCTGTATACATCCAATTTTAAAAGCCTTCAAATTTGGAGACATGCAATTTTTAGTGATTCAATTTATAAAGTATTACAATTTTGAGTCTTCCAATTTTGAAAGTCTTAAAATTTTCAGACATCCAATTTTAAAAGCCTTCACATTTTTATAGATGCAATTTTTGGTGACATTCATTTTTATAAGTCTTCAAATTTGGAGACATCCAATTTTAGGTCTTTAAATTGAATCGAATTCAATTTTGAAGACTTTCAATAAGTTTGACCCTTTAAATTTACACCCCAGTTTAAATTTATCTACAAAAGCGATTTAAATTCGGAGATTTACACCTAAAAATGATATTAATTGTTGGGAATTTCTTATCGTCCTATTCGTAAAGTTACGTCAATCCTGACCAGTTTCACTTTTCGTGCCGGCTTGCTAAACGGACAGAATCTTTCAGTCTCGGCTTGCGAAATTCTCATTGTCCTATGGGCCGTTAGAATGTGTGCCATGTATTTTCCCATTGGTCAAATGCGATAAAATCTCCATTCCTTATCTCCACAGACATTTTTCCTGTTTTCTTGTTTTTTCTTTTTTTTCCATTTAGAAAATACAAACATAAATTTGCGTTCAGTACATTTGTCTACTCGTACGAAAGTAGGTACCTTTTTCTCACGTTCTGTGGTCACACTTATCTTCTATTAGATACAAGGACAGGTTTTTATTTTAGTTTAAAGTGTAATAGATTTTACCTGATGATATAATTGTATATCGTTATTTCGGTTTTCTTATTTTCAAAGCTATTTGCAACCTCTATTTTCAAAGAATATTTTATACAAGTATGCATAATAATTCAAATACTTCCAACTTTTTATTCCTAGAGAATTTGATGTGCCTGTTCTTTTTATTTTGAAGTTGGAACAATATTTTAAGATGAATTTCAGTAAAGAAGAAAATTTCGTTCATTTGAACGTTTAAAACTTCAGGTACATTAGAATTTGAATTCGAAGGCTTCCAATTTCATTCAAAAACTTTGCAATTTCGAAAGCCTCGAAATGTATGTCCTCTAATATAAACAATCTTTAAAGACTGGATGCTTTTGATTTGGAAATCCTTGCAATTCACGAGTCTCCAAATATGATTCCGAGGCATTGATTTTGATCATAATCTTGAACCTTTTCGACATAAATCCTGAAACCTTCAATGACCCACCATGAAGACTAAAACGGATCGTTCCGAATATGGTTTCTGATACATCGCACACGCATATGCAGTCATATGTGCTGGAAGTTCTGCCCGAGAAAGTGCAGAGGCGGTGTCACTAATAAAAGTTCAACGTCTGATAGCGTTAAAGTCAAACTGAGAATTTTAACTGCATAGTTAGGCCCAAAGCTCACCCATTGTCACAATTAAAAGACTCATGTTCTCTTCTCTCCGTTAAATAAGTACTCATTTGCCAATCTTCTAGACTCTAGAATTTTAGATTTGAATTGTTAGAATATGAGAAATGATTTCCACTTTGTGTACATAATTATTATTGGACGAGATCTCATTTCCATATCGGAAACCCAGTTGTAGAAATCGTCGAAGCATAGTAAAATATACGATAGAGCACGTTTCGCACTGAAAAAGAAGACTGGAAATCGAACAGATAAAACTGGGACTCCGATAAGACGATTTTACAAAAGACTTGTAATTGAGTTTCACTCATGTTTCTGACCCAGTGGCTCAGTCGTGGTTAAGGCGATTAAAATAGGCTTTAAATATATTATTTTTAATTGGAAAAAAATTAGGACGGTTCTAGTTTTGCAAAGATTTAACTTTTGGTGGTTCCAACTCCAAATTTTGATATTTAATCCCAAACAATTTTTATTTTTAAAACTCTTAATTTTGAAAGAGATGAAATTTTCTTACTGTGAAAGTTAAGATTGATTTAAATGTAATCAGGTGAAGGATGAATGAATTTCAAGTTCGAGGAGGATTTAATTTCGATTTATTGTTGTTGCTCAAACAGGCAAGGTGATTCGACATATCGCATCAGTGACAATGATAATAAATATTTACTTTGTTGCTATCTCATCTATATTGGATGTATGACTCTACCCCAGAATGGAATCTTGATCAAACAGCTTTCACGAAAGTGTCGTGGTGATTCTACGAAAGCAAATCTTACACTATTTGAGTCTTGTTCAATACCAAGTCAAGAACTTTCAAAATGACTCGCTAATCTTAAAATTCATTTATCAGATTTCTCTTGATATATTTCATTTAATATATCCTTTTTTCCGATTAATTATTAGAATTATTGGAAAATATTATGGTAAACAAAGTCTAATTTTAAAGTTTATCTTCTGGTCAATTTCTTTTGATAAAAATTTTTTAAAGGGGATATTTATAAGGTTCTAAATAGACGCTGGTTTCTATCTTCGAATCAAACATTTCACTTATCCTGCACACTATCACAGTTTCGTGATAAGTTCAGAGGTCACGAAAGTCTGTCTGAGGTCAGGGATCAAGTGCATGAAAACCGATCGATTAAAGTACAGACAATTCAGAAGATAATTTTCTAAAGTTATCTAATATTACTTAACATATTAACTGATTATTGAGATTATTGAAATTAATCGAGTCCTTGAGGATTATGATCTAATTCTTATTCTCCAATTATTTTGTATTCTTGCCTGTTAATCAAATTATTTTTTATTATGTTACAGGACCAGTTCGAGAATCTGTCCCTCCACACACAAAAAGGGATAGAGTTTCTAGAAAGATATGGACACTTTATTCGTGACCGATGTGCGATCGAAGAAGAATATGCTGCTAAACTAAGGTGAAAGAAACTTCTTAGTTTTAATAATATTTAATTTAAAAGATTTAATCAAAAAATAGACGAGAATTAATAATTCTAGGATCTCCTAGAATTTTCTAATATTCTGTAAAATTTTCAAAAATTCCGCAAATCTATTCAAATTTTACAAAATATTTCAGACCATTCCATAATCTTCTAGACTCTTAGGGAATCCTCTAGAGTCTTTCAGATTATTTTAAAACCCTCTCGAATCTTAAAAAATTTCACAAAATCTGTTAAAATTTTCTAAAATATTCTGATCTATTCCAGAGTCTTTTAGAATCCTCTAAAATCTTCTGGCCTCTTTCAGAATCTTCCTTAACCTCTTAGATGTTTTTAAAATATTCCAGAATTCTTCAGGATCTTCACAAATTCGTTCAAAATCTGTTAAAATTGTCTAGAATCTTCTGGACTCTTCTAGAGTTTTTCAAAATCCTCTAAAATCTTCAAAAATTTCGAAAATATTTTAGAATCGACAAGAATCTTTGGAACTATTCCATAATCTCCTAATGTTTTCGAGAATCCTAAAAAATATTTTTAATTCTTCCATACTTTTCTAGAGTCTTAAAAAATTCCCCGTCTTAAAAAAAAAGTCTTTAAAAAAATCTGTCAAAATTTTTCAAAATATTTTGATCTGTTCCAGAATCTTCTAGAATTCTCTAATAGAACATTCTAGATTCTAGACTCTTTCAGAATCTTCCTAAAAATCTCTTAGATACTTTCAAAATATTCCGGATCTCTTCCAGAATACTCAAGAATCTTTCAAGAAATATAGGTTTTCTTGTGTGCTCTCACTCTTTCAAAATTCGCCCAAATCTCTTGGATACTTTTAAAATATTTCAGAATTCTTCAGGATTTTCACAAATTCCTTCAAAATCTGTTAAAATTATATGTACCAGAAGTTCTGAACATTCAGATGAACATTCAGGATTTTCACAAATTCGTTCAAAATCTGTTAAAATTGTCTAGAATTTCCTGGACTCTTCTAGAGTTTTCCAAAATCCTCTAGAATCTTCAAAAATTTCAAAAATCATCTGGAATTGGCAAGAATCTTTTGAACTCTTCCATAATTTTCAAATATTTTTCAGAATCCTGAAAAACTTGTTGAATTATTCCATAATCTTCTAGAATCTTAAAAAATCTCCTCAAAATCTGTCAAAATTTTCCACAATATTCTGATCTATTCGAGAATCTTCTAAAATCCTCTAGAACCTTCCAGAATCTTTCAGCAGCTTGCCAAATTTCTTAGATACTTTCAGAATATTCCAGAATTCTCCAGAATTTTCTCAAAACCGTTCAAAATTTCTTAAAATTATCTAGAATCTTCTGGATGCTTCTAGATTTTTTCAGAATCCTGAAAAATCTTTTGAATTCTTCTATAGTGTTCTAGAGTCTCAAACAATTCCCAAAAATCTGTCAGAATTTTTCAAAATATTTGAATCTCTTCCAGAATACTTAAGAAGAAATATAGGTTTTATTGAGTGCTCTCACTTTTTCAAAATCCGCCCAAATCTCTTAGATACATTTAAAATATTTCAGGATTCTTCAGGATTTTCACAAATTCGTTCAAAATCTGTTAAAATTATATGTAACCGAAGTTCTGAACGTTCAGATGAACGAAATTTTTAATCGATTTCATTTTAAACTCGAATTTGTTCTAAAATATTGGTTTATTAGCAAAGAAACTAATGTAATGATAAAAAGCTCATGATGCTTTTTTTATTTGTAATTAAAACAATATTTTAAGATAAATTTGAGTTAAGAAAAAAATGTTCGTTCATTTGAACGTTCAGAACTTCAAGAACATAAAATTATCTAGAATCTTCTGGACTCTTCTAAATTTTTCCAAAATCCTCTAGAATCTTCAAAAATTTCGAAATTCTTATAAAATTCGCAAGAATCTTTTGAACTCTTCCATAATTTTCAAATATTTTTCAGAATTCTGAAAAACCTGTTGAATTATTCCACAAACTTCTAGAATCTTAAAAAATGCCCCCAAAATCTGTAAAAATTCTCCACAATATTCTGATCTATTCCAGAATTTTCTAGAATCCTCTAGAACCTTCCAGACTCTTTTCCCAAATCTCTTAGATACTTTCAGAATATTCCAGAATTCTCCAGAATTTTCACAAAACCGTTCAAAACTTGTTAAAATTATCTAGAATCTTCTGGACTCTTCTAGATTTTTTCAAATTCCTGAAAAATCTGTTGAATTCTTTCATAGTTTTCTAGAATCTTAAACAATTCCCAAAAATCTGTCAGAATTTTTCAAAATATTTGAATCTCTTCCAGAATACTCAAGAATCTTGCAAGAAATATAGGTTTTCTTGTGTGCTCCAGATTTTTCCCTAATCTAGCAGAATTTCCTATAATTTTTTTTTCTATACTTTATTTCTTACATTTTATTTCCTAATTTTATCTTCTTCCAAAAGTCTCCTGTTTTCGGCCAAAAATCCTCTACTATTTCAGAAAAAAATTTTGCTGTAGCCCTTTCTCCTAAAAGAAGATAATTTAAACTAAAAATTCCTGATGAAAAAAATCCTTTCACGAAAGGATCCAAGCGAAATAAAGGAAACAGACTGAATCCAACCCAATTAAAAATAAAAATAAATATCCTCCCTCTTTCTAGGACGAAATAAATGCAAACAGAAAGAGGCACAAGAGCATAAAGCCTGTGACCTTTTGAATTATGTCGCGAACCAGAGAAGTTAGTATATCTCACGCACCCCGTGAGTTCAGGGACTCCCAGGCCGGTAATATTGTATTAAAGGCCCCCTTGTTTGTCTCGTGAATGCCCTCTACTGTGGCGTATTTTTTTTTAATATAGGGTGTCGCAAAAGAAACCTTCACGTATCGACTATATCGACGTGATCCTGAATAATCAATAGGTGATTCGTAATTTGTTAAAATATATAGGTGCGAGATTGAATAAATTTAAATGGTTTCGATGTAGGCTTTTATTTCTCAGAAGGCTTGCTCCCCATACTTCTAATTAATCTGCGTAAGCTCCACAAGTATCATTCCAATTCTCTCTCTTCATGCCCCTCACGTTTATTCTACAAGACATAAATTATACGGCGTGTGTCCTCCATCTTAATGCGTTGCAATTTCTTACGCACGCTCCTTATGTCAAAAATAGAAGCGCCACTGTGAGTATTTTCAAATTTATGTAGAAGACCTAGCACAACTCTAGAGAGTTGTCTGAAATGGAATTTTACTCCAAGGACACTATTTATTTTCTTGTCAATATTTCCTTTGATGTTTCCTTTCCAAGTTATAAACCTGCAAATTTTAGTGCCTTCTAAATTAAAACGTCTAAATTTGGAGTCTGAACTAGGAAATTGGAAGGTTTCAAAATTCGAATCATCCTTTAAACTGGGCATCCACATTTTATTCTCAATTATCAAAGCCGGTTGCAAAGTTAAACTATTAAACCTAGGTCAAAATTTTATTTTCAAATTGTATCAGCCTTTCTGGTTTAAGGCAAGATTACTTAAGATCCTTTTAAATAGTTTCATGAAAATTAACGTAACGACTCTTGTCATTGACCCCAAGTATACATACTCTCAAGGCACAGCTGTCTCGTTTTCTAATTTCTTGTCTGCCAACACTTTCCACAAGTAGCATAACCCACCAACTATCTCCATAAGTCTTATGATGTTGATTTATGCATAATATTGTCGCTCGTAATCGGCGCTTTATATATCTTTTATTTTTTTACTTCTTAAATTTATTTATTTAAAAAAATGTATTCCCTTTTTGTTGTTTTTCATTAGATGAAACGATAGACCGCCTCCAAACTATGTTAGTTAGATTCTCGCTTACCAAATAAGCACGCCTGTGCGCCTACGTGCCGGTTGTTAAAGCATCGTACGATGGTGTCATATTTTCTCCAAATGACGCTGATTCTGTTGTTTCTAGGGAACGAGACTCCTGCGTGATTTGGAGAAAAACATTTTATATTTAAAGTAGTTTCAGATTCGTTTGTTCGCGCTCAAATCATCCTAGAAGCTTGAACAAAATTCAATCTTTGAAAAAAATTCCATTTCTTTGTCAGGAATGCAAGATTCGAATCGAGAGTTTTTTAAAGTTTCAGAATTAAAAATGTTTAAATTTTTTTATAATATTAATATAGTGAAGGCCTTTTTCGGTTTTTTATCTTTTTATTCAAAAGCTAAATATTTAAATTGTTTTGTTTTCGGATAGAGAAAAGAAATTGTTTTCGGATATTCTAGTGTTCAAAGTTCAAGTCTTTCCAAATTGGAAACATCCAAACTTGAAGACTTTCAAAATGATAAAAAAGGTTTGAAAAATTGTAAGCTTAAAAATTAGCAAGATTTTGTATCTCAAATCAAAACTAGTATTCCTTCTCTTTCTCTCTAAGTCCAAGAAACCAGGTGTCCTGGATTCGTATTACGTAAATACGATCACTCTACTTTCATCGCTAATTTGTTATGTATACCTTTTCACGAGCACGAGTAAAGATTAAACTTCCTAGATTACGCACCTTCACTTAAAAAACATTTTAAATCCAACAACCTCGAGTTTTTAACTTTTTTAGATTTACCAGTAAACAATTTTTAAAATATCCTTATCAGTTTTTATTTACTCCAATTTTTATTTAATTTTCTGTCATAATTAATTTCGTTTTTGACACTGTGTGCGTAAAATGAGTTTTTATACACCCATATTAGTGCGTAAAACGGCTTATTACACACCCTCTAATATGGATGTATAAAATTGTTAGACACGCGTGTGTAAACCGCACGCACGAGTTGCATACGATATTTTTTGACACAGTGTGCGTAAAATGCGTTTTTACACTCCCATATTAGTGCGTTAAACGGTTTATTATACACCCACTAATATGGGTGTATAAAAACGCATTTTACGCACACTGTGTTAAAAAATATCGAATGCTACTTGTGCGTACGATTTTACACACGCGATCACCGCATTTTACGCACATGTTACATAATATACTATTTCATGAAACTAGTGTTTCAATTTTCTGTCACAATTAATCAACCGCTTATTACACATCCACTAATATGGGTGTATAAAATCTTTACACACGCGATTACCACGCGTGTGTAAAACCGTACGCACGAGTTGCATACAATATTTTTTGACACAGTATGCGTAAAATGCGTTTTTACACACCCATATTAGTTCGTAAAACGGCTTATTACTCACCCACTAATATGGGTGTATAGAAACGCATTTTACGCACACTGTGTCAAAATAGTACATTTCGATACGTGTGTGAGAGGTGATTATTTAGCGCATGAGACGTTTTTTGTACGAGCGAAGCGAGTGAGAAAAGTCAAGTGCGCTAAAAATCACCTTTCACACAAGTATCGAACAGTATTTTATAC
>JBAGKK010491711.1:0-15705 GCA_037177015.1 Euceroptres primus
TTTTGAGATTCCCTTGAGAATTAAGTGTTTTCTTTATTGAAAAAACCGGCAAACTTCAACTAACACCCCTGGTAATACCTCGGTTGGTCCAGTCCTCTTCAAAGAATTTCAAACAGTGAATCTCAAGCCACAACTTTTATATTCTTCATAATTTTGCGTTTTGATCTGTCGTTTTCGAGAATAATTTATTTTCCTGTGGAAAACAGACAAATTCACGATGAGCGACCTCTAAATATTATCCGATTTATTTCTTCTTCCAGGAGGTTCATTTTTAACCCGAGAGGAACAAAAAAATCGAAGATGCAAGTCGAGATTCGGATTTCCTTTTTTTTTGAACACCCTTAATATATATAACTCGTAGTACGTTTTCTGTAGTATTTCCTCTTGAGTGTCTGCTAGTGAATAATGCTTTAACCCATAGAGATTAAAGCGACTAGATTCCCGAAGCCCATGGGATAAAATAGGACACAACTATTTCTTGCTTTGTGTCTTGCTCTAACCAGTGTGAACCAATGAGTGCATGTGATTGGTCGAGATAAAATCCTCTCCAACAACGTTGTCATGCTGAGAGAAAACAAGGCGCGCAGATTCTTAAGAATGGACAGAAAAATATCGTGCTTGAACAAACCTTGCCATTCACATCCTCTTTTTAGAATTTTTATTTTGAATAAAAATCAAAAAAACTGAAGAGGAAGTATAAAATTTTTTACGGGTGAACCTTCCTCAAGCCATAAGGAAGGTTTGTGCCAAGTTTCAGACTTGTATGTATTGTGATTTAGGATAACACGCGATACAAAGGATTTTTACATGAACCTTATAAACTCCGGTTTTTAGCCCCATTGGCGTAGGGCACCGGGAGTTTAAAAATGAAATAAGAAATCGCCTTATCGATTATGAATTATTGCGCAAAGCCCCGTTTTATGCTGAAAATACGATCGTTTCGAAAGTGAGGCATCCAGTGCCGAAAGGGTCAATAAATTATTATTAATCTTGACACAAACTACGTACACCTTAAACGCGTTCCCTTCAATCCCGGTGCTATCTTTACTACTCGACTCTTCGCAGCGATTTCTAATTGAATCACCCGTTAAGTGCATTCGACATTAAATCTCAAGAGTCGTAAAACCCAAGAAAACAGTGGTGGTTAAGAACAATTTATATACAGTTTCAGGAATCGCGAGGCCAGGGTATTGAGCACGATAAGGGCAAGTTTTTCCGGTGCCAAGGGGGAAAAATCGGTTTAGCGCCGCTTAGCGGTAATTAGCGGCGCGTCGCGCTTCTTATGCGCCTTTTCTCGCCTTCTCTCTCGCATTGCTTTCTTCGACATGGAAGGATTTACGACGTGTTTACGAGGGAGGGGACTGGTTGTAAATTCTAAAGGCTCATTCGCCAATTATTTGTAAATAAATTTATTTCGGTATAAAGGCGCGGACAGCGCCACTTAGCTGGTGACAGCTAAAGTATTACCGATTTATGATGTGCTGGCTAATGACTGACGAATTGTTAGATATATATTTTTTTTTAATTCACCATAACTGTTCACTAGGGTGGTCCAAATTTTTTTTTCGAATTTTTAGGCATATCGTCCCCAAATTTGTTCGAATCCACAAAAAAATTAATGCGTTTTTTTGGAAAAAAGTGATATTTAGAGGTTCCGCAAGCCCCATGAAGTTTGGCAGGTATTTCCCACAAGAAAAAAAGACTCTTTTGATACAGTGTGCGTAAAATGCGTTTTTACACACTCATATTAGTGCGTAAAACGGCTTATTACACACCCACTAATATGAGTGTGTTAGAAACGCATTTTACGCACACTGTGTCAAAAAATATCGTATGCAAATCGTTCGTACGGTTTTACGCACATGTTGCATTATATACTATTTTGTAAATTTTATTAGGAATCGTGAATATTAAGTGAATCGAGTTGAAACTCATCGTTTCTTTTTAGAGGTAGCTATAGAATAAAAATAAATTATTACTTTTTAAATAACACCCTCATATGTCTGTTTTATAGGGCCTCGAAAAAACCCCATAATTAAAAAATTGGGTTTTGCGAGTTTTTGGCGATAATTATGATTTTTTTGCGGCTCTTTTAATACAAATTGTTTGTAATATAGACAATATTACTTCCTATTGATAACTAGACGTTTAAATAAATTTTGTAAACAATTTATAATTGTTTATAGCAATTCATTATTGCCTATAGCAATTTATTATTGCTTATAACAATTTTCTCTTAGCATAGAGTTGGAAAGTCGCGGTTTTTTCTGAATTTTTTGAAATTTTCTCAACTTTTCAGTTAGAGCCAGACAATAATCAATTAAATTGGACAGAAATAATTGTTTAAACAATTTATTATTATTTATAACAATATTCCCTTAGAATAATGATAGAAAGTTGCGATTTTTTCCAATTTTTGTTCACTTTTCAATTAGAGAGAGAAAATAATTAATTCAAGTTAACAAATATAATTGGTTGAACAATTTATTATCATTTTTAATAATTTTCTCTTTAAATAATGCTAGACAGTTGAAGTTTTTTTTGAAACTTTCAACTTTTTGTCCACTTTTCACTTAGAATAAGGTAATAATTAATACAATTTAGCAAACATAATCGTTTAAACAAATTATTGTTTATAACTATCTTCCTCTTTATTAATGCTAGATAGTGGGGTTTTTTCTGAAATATTCAACCTTCTGTCAACTTTTCGGTTAGTGTGTTAATAATTAACACAAATTAGCAAAAATATTTGTTTAAACAAATTTTTATTGCTTATAACTATCTTCTCCCATATTAATGCTAGATAGTTGCAGTTTTTTCTAAAATTTTCCACGTTTTGTCCACTTTTCAATTCAAGTGAGGTAATAATTATTGTAAGTTAACGAAAATGATTGTCTAAACAATTTATTATTATTTCTAATCATATTCTCTTTGAATAATGTTAGAAAGTTACAGTTTTTTCTGAAATTTCAACTTTTTATACACTTTTCGCTTATTGAGTTATTGTTTTTAAAAATTTTTTTGCTTAAATATATTTTTTAGCGCATTATTTAAATTTATTTTTGTATTTTTTAATAGATTTTTTTTGTAGAATTTTTGGTTTATTATTTTTTTTATTGAACATTACTTACTACGAAGAACCACAGAACATTTTATTACCAGCAGTTTTTTCACATTTTTAAACCTTTCATTTTAATCTATTGTTTTAAATATATTTTTTTTGCATTATTTAAATTTTTGTTGAGTAAAATTTTTTGTTTTTAATTTATTAACATCACTTATAACCCGGTTTTTTTTTAAATTTTAAAAGCTTTTATTTTATTTTAATATATTTTTTTGCATTATTTAAACTTTTGTGTACACTGTTTTGTTTTTAATGCATTTCTTCCATAATTTTAATGTTTTTAAATATATTTTGTGCATTATTTTTGTCCATAATTTCAATTCTTTAAATATACTTTTTTGATCATAATTTTTAGATCAAGCTTCTTCTGCGGAATATTTGCTAAGTTTACACCAGTTATAAGCCAGAGCAATTTTTTGCAATCTGTACACAATCTTATGCAATTCCATGCAATCCCACAATTTCTATGCAATCTCCTGCAATCTCTTGTTGTCTCATGCAATCTTTGGCAAAGTCTTGTATTCTTTTTCTATATTTTACGATCCTTGTCAGTCTTTGGTAATATTTGGTATTCTTTTCAATCTTTAATAATCTTTTTCAATCTAACAACATCCTGCATCCTACAATAGATTCTGTACTGGGATTTCGTCAATTTTGCTGACATATTTTGATTTAAGTTTCTATCTGGGAAACGGAGAGAGACAAACGCAAACTCCATTTGCGGATTTAATATTGTTTATTTAACCCAATATCCGGCAGTTTATACAATCAAGCGTCGTTACGATGTAGCGCGCTGTATGCCATAGTGTTTGGTAATTCTATTTCCATGCTCGGAAGGTTGGGCGTCTGCTGTTAGAATCTCTCAGAAGCCCTCGATCGATCCTAACCTAGGACAAATCTTCCTCTTCCAGAATATCTGTTCCTTCCAGACATTTCTTTTTCTATTACCACTTATCTAACAGTTTTTTTTTAAAATTGTATGCAATGTGATCGCAACTTTAATAATAATAAAGTTGAGTCACCTTCGGGACAATAACCTTTATTAAGTAAAATCTCAAACAGTCCGGGCGCCAGATCCGTCCTGGATCAATCTAACTTTTTAGATATAAAAATTAATTTAAGAAAAATTCAAATAAAAAAAAATAATAAGGTTTTGTGAACAGAAAACAGTGCTAACTCAGCTCCTTTTCTGGATTATGGTAGAGGGGGTGGATCTAGGAAAAAGATTTTATTTTCTAAAATTAAACAAAATTACCAGAAAATAATCTAACAGAAAATTTATTCAGAAATAAACAATTTATAAAAAATTGTGAAATTTATTACAAAATTAAGAAAATAAATGACTCGACACAAGAACTAACGTCTTAATTTAAATTAAGTGACGATTGATCTTTCGTCCAGTTTTTCCAAGACCAGGAAAAAGAAATTAATCTCAAAAGGAAATCTAATTACATAAATCTAAATTCAGAAAGGGGGGTTACAACAAAATTACAGGGAACGTTGAATTGTTAAACTCAAATCAAAAAACGTAAATCAACAAATTCTGATTAATTTCATACGGGATATTTCTTATATACGGGAAAAAGGGAGAGCCTAAATAAATTTCGGGAAATTTCACTTAATAATTAAGAATAATGTTAAATGTTAACAATTCGAAAAAAGAACACAAACTTGTACTCAGGTTACTTCAAAAGCTAATGAAGTTGAATTGATCCAATCAGAGAGATTATCAGATAATTGTGTACCAAATATTACTGCAAAAATTTTCAAAATAACGTATTAAATAAAAATTCTACAAGAAGAGAATCACACAAATCTTCATAAAGAATCACACAATTTTCATAAGAAAAGTCTTTCCTTTTGGATTAAACAAAGAACCATAACTCAAAATCCTTGTAGGAACAACTTCATTAATAATTAAACACACTAATAAAAATTTGTACTGTAAAATAACTTTAAAGTAGTTTAAATCGTAAGAAAAATTTGTTCTTGGTGTTGTCACAAATTCGTTTCGATGCTAACACTCCAGAAGCCGCTTGGCGAAAGATGGAGATTTTCTTCTGTTGTTTACTTCTTTAGCAACCGACTTGGTTCCTCATTGGCCGAAACAAAAGATTCTGAATAGTGTTGCTAGGACTAGCTTTCTGACGGAAGAAAGTTTCAGCAAGGTAATTAGAGAGGGTGCAGTATTCCAAATTATCAATCTCTTCTGAATTAGTGATTTCAATGATTCAACAAATTCGGTCCAAAAAGTGATGAACTATCATCCTTCCTCTCCTAAACATTTGCCAACCACAAGCTGGCTCTCCAGACTTCTGACAATTCACAAGAGGGAATCTGGCAGAATTAATTGTTCAGACACACAAAAAAACGTCGACAGTGACGTTCGGGCCTGAGCTATAGAAGTCCCACTCGTGATGCCGGGAATCGACGATAAACTTTCCCAGATATTGAAATCTTGAATTTCACGCCAAGGTGAATAAGTTAAGTAGGAAATCAAGGCAGGAAAACGCAGGAAGAATCCAGTTAGCATTCCAAAATAATCAAATAGCTCTGAGCCAGAAGGATGGGTTAGGGACACTGCAGTAGGTTAGGCGGGAAAATTCAAATTTTGTAGCTTCTCAAAGATATCCAAAAAGCTTCTTCAAGTCTCAACGGCAACCGGATCTCAGCAAAATACTTACCTAAATAAACAAGCAAAACCAGGAAAAGTTAATTCTTAAAATTAAACTAGCCTAAATAAATTAATCCTAGCCTTGGAAAACCGTGCAGCTTCTTAAGTCGATAATACGCGATATTTAAAAATAATCAAAATTAAATTTCAATAAGAGTCCGAATTCTGCAATATTAAAGCTTGTAACTTGTAAATATTTTGCAACATCACAGATATTATTTTTTAATTGTTATTTAAGTAATAACTTTGGGTAATTGGTTGGCTAGTGTTCAAAATTCGTATTTGATTTGCATCGAAGAAAACTGACAGAGACAAATATCCATTGCATTTCCCAGGTAATTTGTCAAGTGAGACAGTTTCAATGAAGGAATTTAACGGGATTACCGAGTCATTCTCGTTACTCATGATGATTCAGTGTTCAGGACTAAGCGCCATACCCTTTCGCCATACTTTCACTAGGATCTGAGATCTCATTTGCGTCAAGGGCATCCAACCAATGGGATAATATTTCGTCAAGGTGTAAGTTTTTTCCTGAAGATAGTGCTATTTGGATCCAAAATGGGTCAAGTTGATTTGGGTGAATTTGTCTTGTTTACTCAAAATTCCTTTTTTATTTATACAAAATCTATGGGTATAAGCACTTCGATCTAATGAATCGATTGTAAATATTACTGCAAATACAAAAAGAAATATTGGGTGCCAAATGATACGAATGTCTCTGATACGAACATCTGATTCGTTTTCAAATGGTTGTATATAAATTTCAGAGCCTGTCCTCCTTAATTTTTTTTTTTGTGTTGTCTCCTCAGTGGAGAAAAGAAGTATAATAACGAGCGAAGGACTCAGTTGATGTTGATACATCCATCGACTTTAATCACTCGCTGCTTTAGTTCCAGGCTTGACGATAATCGTTACACCTCTGCAAATTTACGCGTCGTAAATTCAAGGAATTTATACATCATGGACCAAAAGCTTAATCCTTTCTTTCAGAAAAAATTTATCATCCGATTATCCGATATTAATAAAGCCAATTAAATTTGTCCTGGTGCAAATAACTCTCTAAATCTGAATCAGTTAAAAGTAACTGATTGACAGTCAAATTTAACTGATTCAAAAAGCAAGGGGTCAGTCACTGAGGATCAGTTAAAATCTACTGATTCAATCAATTAAACGGAAGTGACTGATTCAATCAGTAATCTTTGAAAGTTGGCGCTCGGCGGCGAAACTATTAATTATTCAGTCAAAAATGACTGATCCATTGGTTGTTTTTGGAGAAATGCGCATGTGCACAACGCAGGGGAAAACGTTGTTCCTGTACAAATATATTGCATAGATAATATATTGTACACAAAGTATGCTGATCATATTTTTCCTACACAAAATACTTTCTACACAGAATACTTCCTACACAGAATTTAATAGTATCATATTTTTCCTACACAAAATATTTTCTACACAGAATATTTCTTACAGAGGAATAAATAGTATTTATTTTATTCGCAAAACATTGTACACAAAAATATTATATGTAATAAGTATGTCCAATATTTTTCCTACACAAAATATATCCTACACAGAATTAAATAGTAATTATTTTATTCTGAAGATATTCTCAAAATATTGTACACAAAAATATTATGTCCAATATTTTTCCTACACAAAATATATTCTACACAGAATATATCCTACACAGAACTAATAGTAATTATTTTATTATGAAAATATTCTCAAAACATTGTACTTAAAAATATTATGTTCAATATTTTTCCTACACAAAATATATCCTACATAGAATTAAATAGTAATTATTTTATTCTGAAAATATTCTCCAAATATTGTGCACTAAAATATTATGTCCAATATTTTTCCTACGCAAAATATATTCTACACAGAATATATCCTACACAGAACTAATAGTAATTATTTTATTCTGAAAATATTCTCAAAACATTGTACTTAAAAATATTATGTTCAATATTTTTCGTACACAAAATATATTCTACACAAAATACCTTCTACACAACATATTTAAAGCATTAAAAAATATTTTCTACTCAAAGTAGATCCTACACACAATGAAATGATTTTTATTTTTATTTAAATATTGTTGTGTTCTATGAAAAATATTCTGAGTGAAGATATTCGACACAGGAATACTTTACAAAAAAATATGACACAAAAAAATTTTTTCTACACAAGACAGATTGATTCAGAAGTTTTGTTCTACAGTAATTAAAAAAGATCGAATGACACCGGCCAATAGGAAAGCTAAATATAGGCTATAAAATTACAGTAGAATGATTCACTGTAAAAAAAGTATTATTATGCGGATGGTTTTTGGTATTAAATCAGTACCCCCCAAAAATAGTCGAATTCATGGAATGCACATAATTCACAGAATTAACCAAATTATATGAATTCCATGAATTTAATGAATTATAAAAATTCACACAAAATCCATGAATTCTATGAAGTACATGAATTCTATGAAGAACATGAATTCTATGAATTCCATCAATTCTATGAATTCATAGAATTCAAGGAATCCATAGAATTGATGAAATTCATAGAAATCATGGAATTCATATAATTCATAGCATTCATAGAATTGATGGAATTCATAGAACTCATGGACTTCATAAAAGTCATAGATTTCATTGAATCCATGGATTTCGTGGAATTTTTGAATTGGAATTTAATGAATTATAATTCATTAAATTCGTAGAATTCATATAATTTGGTAATTTCCATGAAATATGTGCATTCCATGAATTCTGAGAATTCGATGAATTCTGTGAATTCCATGAATTCGACTATTTTTTTGATTTAATACCAAAAAACAGCCGCATAATAATACTTTTCTTTAGAGTGAATCATTCTACTGTAATTTTATAGCCTATACACTCATCGCTGGATTTCGGGCCGGGCTCGGAGGTAGACGGCCCTCAATTTGATGCTATTAAAATCCAGTTTGAACCGAATTTAAAGCGACGAGCAATCAGTCATTATGTCAACATTCAGGACCGCAAATATAGTCTCTGAACGTACAAAAGTAAATGCGCAGAGAGTCGCGATGTAAACAACTTTTGGCGGCCCTGACGAGCGATGGCCTTCAGTGTCGCCCGTCGCGGGACGCTCAGGGAGGCATAATCAGTGAAGCGTGAACAACCATGAAGCCGACCCGAAATCCAGCGGCCCGAAATCCAGCGGCCCGAAATCCAGCGATGAGTGTATTTAGCTTGCCTATTGGCCAGTGTCATTCGATATTTTTAGTTTTTGTAAAGCAAAACTTCTGAATCAAATCTTTTACATATATAATAAAGTTCACTTACGTCACTTACCTTCAAGGAATAAATGACATTATCTTTTATACTCCCCCATGGAGAATAATTTTTGTCAAATCTGTTTTGACTAGAAAAAGTTTTACACTTAATACTTTTGTGTAAAATATTCCTGTGTTGAATATCTTCACTCCGAATATTTTTCATAGAGCAGCAACAATATTTCAATTAAAATAATAATCTTTGTGTAGAAAATATCCTGTGTTGGATATCAGAATATTTTCCATAAAGGAGCAACAATATTTAAATTAAAATAATAATCATTTAATTTTGTGTAGGATATTACTCTGCGTAGAAAATATTTCGTTTAATGCTTTAAATATATTGCTTACAATGTATTTTGTGTAGGAAAAATATTGGACATAATATTTTTGTGTACAATGTTTTGAGAATATTTTCCAGAATAAAATAATTACTATTAGTTCCGTGTAGGATATATTCTGTGTAGAATATATTTGGTGTAGGAAAAATATTGAAGATAATATTTTGGTGTACAATATTTTGAGGATATTTTCAGAATAAAATAATTACTATTTAATTCTGTGTAAGATATATTCCGTGTAGAAAATAAGTTGTGTAGGAAAAATATTGGACATAATATTTTTGAGTACAATGTTTTAAGAATAACATAATTACTATTTATTTCTGTGCAGGAAATATTCTGTGTAGAAAATATTTTGTGAAGGAAAAATATAACACTTTTAAATTCTGCGTAGGAAATATTCTGTGTAGAAAATATTTTGTAAAGAAAAAATATAACACTTTTAAATTCTGTGTTAGAAATATTCTGTGTAGAAAATATTTTGTGTAGGAAAAATATGGCCAGTATACTTTGTGTCCAATATATTCGTGTCGGAACGGGTGTTACTCACATCGCGGTAGGTATTCAATTGTCCCAAATTTTATAGTTCCCAAATCTCATTCTTCCCAAAAAGCACTAGATTCCACTATAACGAAAAAGCGCTACTCCAGAAACGTAAGATGGGCGTACAAGGTGGATAAAACCCAATTGTAAGTGTCTTATCAAGCGTGAAGTTGAGGTTTTTTTGTTTGTTTTTTGTTTATGTTTGATAAGGAGACTCTTATCAAACATCCGGAGCAAATCCATATTATTTTCCATTTCCACTATTTCCAAAAATAACTTCTAAATCTATTTCTTCATTTATATAAAAATTAAGTTCTGAGGCATAATAATAAGTATCTTCACTATCACTTACCTACATTTAAGAACTTTTTCCCATACAAACCATGAAAATTCACTTAACACCATATTATTCACTACAACATTTGTGGAAATTATTTAAATGAATTACTATGTAATTGTTTGTGATGTATGAAAATCCTTTTTCCGGCAGTTTAATTTGCGTATATATTATTGAAAATATGACATCAATGTCATGTGCAAAATTTGTCAACAGAGAGAAGTTATGTTCGACAATTGACTGAACAATCAGTAATCCAGAAATAATAACAGAAAAAATTAGTCATTTTGCATTACTAATTCAATTAGTAGGTTCGACCAATGGCCTCTAAACTATTTCATCAAACTCCGAAAAATAACTTATCTTTTAATTAAACTGAATAGTACTGACCGAATTAGTCAAATTTTAATTGATTCAGATTCAAGAACAAGATTACCAAAGATAACAGGAAGCAAGCAGGTCAAAATTAGAAACCTTTCCTTTTTTTCTCAAATGGTTTTATGAGGAAAAGAGGAAAATTGTTTCCTTAATGAGAAGCGTTCTCTGGTTATGACTTGTCATATCCTTTAGGAATCATTATCCGGTCGCTAATTCCCAGTTGATAATTAAGTCCACGGTGGTTCTTGCGGTCTTCGGTAATAAATAATAGTTCCTAACTGGCTGCCTTCTAAATGATTGGACGGCCTTGCTTCAGTGTAAAGACCTTATTTAGTCGTCAGTTAGGTTTGTTTATGGAATAACAGGCCGATCGTGCATGATGTTAGATTTCGAAGAATGTGAATGTCTCGTCGGTGGTCAGTCCCTTATAGCGGATCGACTGGCCTACCGGCTCGAAAACCTCGCGCGGCCTCCTTATAAACAGGAACTTGTCGCCATAATCCTCGCACGTTGGTATTTCATACAACTTCATACGCCATAAAACGTCGATATTTATTGTCATTGCATAAGGACAGTCGGCGCCAATGGAGACCGATATACTACTTGAGACAATGTCTTCTGAATGAATTTTTGAATCGAGTTTTCCTTTCGAGGATATGTTTATATGATTGAAAAAAAGCTTTCCTACATTGGAAAACAGTGCAAGAAAAACCAGTAAGAAGATAGGATTTTAACTGATGGTTCAGTTACTGCTACAATTTTTGAAGCAATTGTCAAATTGAATTGGTTTATTGAAGATATGTTTCAAGGGGAAGCTTTCCTTTGTTGGACAATATTGGACAAAGTACCCAGAAAAACCAGTAAGAAGATAGGATTTTAACTGATGGTTTAGAAAGTCCAAAAGTTACTGCTGCAATTTTTGAAGGAATTGTCAAATTGAATTGGTTTATTGAAGATATGTTTCAAAGAGAAGCTTTGAGAGAGAAGAGAGAGGCTCAAAAAGAGAAGCTTTCCTTTGTTGGACAAAGTTGTACCAAGAAAAACCAGTAAGAAAATAGGATTTTAACTGATGGTTCAAAAAGTGTTACTGCTGCAATTTTTAAAGGAATTGTCAAATTGAATTGGTTTATTGAAGACATGTTTCAAAGAGAAGCTTTCCTTAGTTGGACAAAGTTGCACCATTAAACAACAGGAAATTAGTCAGTTTTGCAGATTATCAAAAAAGTGTGGCTGCTGCTGTTTAATTGATGGTTTAAAAAATGTTAGTGCTACAACTTTTGAAGGAGTTGCCCAATGTAATTAGCTTATTGAAGATATGATTAGATGATTGAAAAGAAGTTTTCTTGTGAGTAACGGTGTTGTACAAATGTAAAACTGATGGTTCAAAAAGTGCTACTACTGCAATTTTTGAAGGAATTGTCAAATTGAATTGGTTTATGGAAGATATGTTTCAAAGTGAAGCTTTCCTCTGTTGGACAAAGTTGTACCAAGAGAAACCAGTAAGAAGATAGGATTTTAACTGATGGTTCAAAAAGTGTTACTGCTGCAATTTTTGAAGGAATTGTCAAATTAAATTTGTTTATTGAAGATATGTTTCAAAGAGGAGCTTTCCTCAGTTGAGCAAAGTTGTACCATTAACAACAGAAAATTAGAGTCAGTTTTGCAGATTGCCAAAAAAGTTTGGCTGCTGCAGTTTAATTGATGGTTCAAAAAATGTTAGTGCTGCAACTTTGGAAGGACTTATCCAATGCAATTAGCTTATTGAAGACATGTTTAGATGATTGAAAAGAAGTTTTCTTGTGGGTAACGGTGTTGTACAAATGTACAACAGATGGTTCAAAAAATGTTACTGCTGCAACTTTTGAAGGGATTGCTGAATTGAATTCGCTAATTGATGATATGTTTAAATAGTTCCAGAAGAAGTTTTCCTTCAATGAACAAAGTTGCACCATCAAATAACAGGAAGTTAGAGTCAGTTTTACAGATTGTCAAAAAGGTGTAACAGTTGCAGTTTAACTGCTGGTTCAAAAGATGTTTCTGCTGAAACTGTTGAAGGAATCGTTCAATGAAATCCAGTTAACTTATCAAAAATATATTTAGACTCCATAAAAGAAGTTTTAATGGTTGAAAATAAACTTTCGCCTGATCGATGACGTATAAGCAAAAGTATAAATGTAAAAAGGATTCCAACTTCTAGTGTTGTATTCGAGCGAGAAATGACAAGAAAACATTAAGATCAAGAATTTTTCTCGATTGTCAAGAACAATTATTATTGTTCTTGTCTTCCTAGTGGTAGCCAAGATTCTTGAGATGTCAAGTAAGACCAAGATGGAATCTCGTAATTTTTTAAATAAAACCACCTGTATTGATTTTTATGAATTTCAGGGGTTATATATCTTTTAGACCCAGGATTTTCGACATGATGTATAAATTTATATGAAATATCATATAATAAGAACTTTAGGAGATGTGAATAGAAATTTTTAAATGAAAATAACCTTTTATAACCTATTTTCTTCTAGATCGTAGGAGAAAATACTCTTCTATAGCTTAACTGCTTTTAATTTTCGTTTTTAAAAAATAAAATTTTTATTTCAAAATTTTGTACCTAGGTATAATATGTATCCAAAGTAAAAAATATTTAGAATGGACTTTTATTTATAGAATACTTTGTAGTTCTTAAAACTTCTAGTTAAACATTAACAAATTTAGAGAAAATTTTAAATAAAATCAATTTCAACGTTTTAAAATTAGTGCATTAACTTTCTAAATAATACAAGAGGTTGGAAAAGTTGTCACGATTCATAAATAGTTATTGAATCAAAGTTTTTGATAATTTCAATTTTATTTACACACTACTAGAAAAATCCAAGCGAAACTTTGAATTCTTTGAATTCACCTTGTATTCTTTTAAGTAATCCGAGTAATCCGGAGAAATCCGAGTAATCCAGAGTAATCTGAGTAATCCGCAGTAATCCGCGGTAATCCGGAGTAATCCGAAGTAATCCGGAGTAATCCAAGTAAATCGGAGTAATCTGAGTAATCCGGAGTAATCCAGGGTGATCCGGCTAATTCGCAGTAATCCACGGTAATACAGAAAAAAATAGATCAAGAAAATAAGGTAACGAATAAAGCGAGGGGAAACAACTCTGGTAATCCGCTGGACCACTTGGTGATCCGAACTGGTAAACCGGAGAAATCCGAGTAATCTGGTGTATTGCGGCGTAATCTGAATTAATCCGCCGTAATTCGGAGTAATCCAAGTAAATCGGAGTAATCCAAGTAACCCGGAGAAATCCAAGTAATCCGGAGAAATCTGAAGTAATCCGCAGTAGTCCGGAGTAATCCAAGTAAATCGGAGTAATTCGAGTAATCCAGAGTGATCAGAGTTTTGCGGAGTAATCCGAAGTAATCCGCAGTAATTCGGAGTAATCCAAGCAATCCGGAGTAATCAAAGTAATCCGAGTAATCCACAGTAATCCGAGTAATCCAGAATAATCCGAAGTAATCCGAAGTAATCCGAAGTAATCCGTAGTAATCTGGAGAAATCCGGGTAATCCGGAATAATCCGAAGTAATCCGCAGTAATCCGGAGTTTTCAGAGTAATCCGAAGTAAATCAGAGTAATCCGAGCAATCCGTAGTAATCCAAAGTATTTCTCAGTAATCCAAGTAAATCATAGTAATCCAAGTTTTCCAGAGTAATCCGGGATAATCCGGCGTTATCCGCAGTAATCAGCGGTGATACAGAAAAAAATAGATAAAAAAAAAGAGGTAACGAATATAACGAGGGTGGAAACAACCCTGGTAATCCGCTGGTCCACTCGGTGATCCGAGCTGGTAATCTGGAGTAATCCGAGTAATCCGCAGTAATCAGGAGTAATCCAAGTAAATCGGAGTAATCCGAGTAATCCGTAGTAATCCAAAGTATTCCGCAGTAATCCAAGTAAATCAGAGTAATCCGAGTAATCCGGAGGAATCCGGGATAATCCGGCGTTATCCGCAGTAATCAGCGGTGATTCAGAAAAAAATAGATAAAAAAGAGGTAACGAATATAACGAGGGTGGAAACAACCCTGGTAATCCGCTGGACCACTTGGTGATCCGAGCTGGTAATCTGGAGTAATCCGAGTAATCCGCAGTAATCCGGAGTAATTCAAGTAAATCGGAGTAATCCGAGTAATCCGTAGTAATCCGTAGTAATCCAATGTGATCCGGAGTAATCTAAGTAAATCGGAGTAATCCGCGGTAATACAGAAGAAAATAGATCAAAAAAATAAGGTGAAGAATATAACGAGGGGGGGGGGGTGGAACAACTCTGGTAATCCGCTGGACCACTTAGTGATCCGAACTGGTAATCTGAAGTAATCCGAGTAATCCGAAGGAATCCGAAGGAATCCGAAGTAATACGCAGTAATCCGGCGTAATCCAAGTAAATCGGCGTAATCTGAGTAATCCGCGTAATCCGGAGTAAACCGAGTAATTCGCTGTAATCCGGAGTAATCCGAGTAATCAGCGGTAGTCCGGAGTAATCCGAGTAATCCGCGGTAATCCAGAGTAATCCGGTGTAATCCGGAGTAATCCAGTGTAATCCGAGTAATCCAAGGTACTGCAGGTTCATCCGGAGTAATCTGAGCTAATCCATCTCCGCTGGACTGTGATTTTAGGAGTTTTTTCCCCCTCGCACTTTGCGTGTAAGAGTTCGAAATATTCAAGTGATAGTTGCAATCAAGTCTTGCTCGATTGCTCTTGATTTTTAAGAACAAGACAAGCCAAGAATAAACACTGGAATGCGAAATTCATCCAACTTCGAGATTTAAAAAAATCAATCATTATCAAGCGAGATTCAAGAAATTCTTGTCTCGACATGCATCACAACTTCCATATACAGTAGGACCTCGTTCGTGTCGCACTCGTTCGTGTCGCAGTCGCCTTCGTGTCGTGGTCACGTGACCCTTCAAAACCTCGCTCGTGTCGCGGAAGTGACGG